>JAMQGT020013300.1:0-46866 GCA_024447675.2 Pterophyllum scalare
GTGGCGGTAGTTTGATCATTTGTGGTTGCAGCAATGGTGGTGGTTGGTTCAGCCGTGGTTCCAACCGTGGTGGTCGTTTGTTCACTTGTGGTCATGGTTTCAACTATGTAGCTCGTTGGTTCAGGCATGGTTTCAGCTGTGGTGGGTGTTGCTTCAGCCGTGCTTGCAACTGTGGTGGTTGTTAGTTCAGATGTGGTGTCAGATAAGTTTGTCAGTTCGACTGTGATTGCACTTGTGGAGCTTGTTGCTTCATTTGTACTTGAAGCTGTAGTGGCTGTTGGTTCGGACAGTGTTTCCGCCATTGATGCGATTGTTGTGGTCATTAATTCGACATTGGATGCAGCTATGGTGTTTGTAGGTTCTTCCGTTGTGGAGGTTACAGCAATGGTGGTGATTGGCTCGGCCACAGTCCCAACTGTGGTGGTCCTTAGTTCACCCGTGGTCATTATATCAACTGCGGAGGTTACTTGTTCAGTTGTGGTTTCAGCTGTGGAGATCGTTGCTTTAGTTGTGCCTTGAACTATGGTGGTCGTTGGTTCAGTTGTGGTGTCAGATAAGTTAGTTGGTTCACCTGTGGTCATCATTCTAACTGTGTAGGTCATTGCTTCAGCCGTGCTTGCAACTGTGGTGGTTGTTGGTTCAGATGTGGTGTCAGATACAGTGTAGTCAGTTCGACTGTGAGTTGTCACGTTGTGGAGCTTGTTGCTTCAGTTGTACTTGAAGCTGTAGTGGCTGTTGGTTGTGGACAGTGTTTCAGCCATTGATGCGATTGTTTTGGTCATTATTTCGACATGTGGATGCAGCTGTGGTTGTTGTAGATTCTTCCGTTGTGGAGGTTACAGCAATGGTGGTGAATGGCTCGGCCACGGTCCCAATTGTGGTGGTCGTTTGTTCACCTGTGGTCATGGTTTCAACTATGTAGCTCGTTGGTTCAGGCATGGTTTCAGCTGTGGTGGGTGTTGCTTCAGCCGTGCTTGCAACTGTGGTGGTTGTTAGTTCAAATGTGGTGTCAGATAAGTTTGTCAGTTCGACTGTGATTGCACTTGTGGAGCTTGTTGCTTCATTTGTACTTGAAGCTGTAGTGGCTGTTGGTTCGGACAGTGTTTCCACCATTGATGCGATTGTTGTGGTCATTAATTCGACATTGGATGCAGCTATGGTGTTTGTAGGTTCTTCCGTTGTGGAGGTTACAGCAATGGTGGTGATTGGCTCGGCCACAGTCCCAACTGTGGTGGTCCTTAGTTCACCCGTGGTCATTATTTCAACTGCGGAGGTTACTTGTTCAGTTTTGGTTTCAGCTGTGGAGATCGTTGCTTTAGTTGTGCCTTGAACTATGGTGGTCGTTGGTTCAGTTGTGGTGTCAGATAAGTTAGTTGGTTCACCTGTGGTCATCATTCTAACTGTGTAGGTCATTGCTTCAGCCGTGCTTGCAACTGTGGTGGTTGTTGGTTCAGATGTGGTGTCAGATTGAGTTAGTCAGTTCGACTGTGATTGCACTTGTGGAGCTTGGTTGCTTCAGTTGTGACTTGAAGCTGTAGTGGCTGTTGGTTCGGACAGTGTTTCAGCCATTGATGCGATTGTTTTGGTCATTATTTCGACATTGGATGCAGCTGTGGTTGTTGTAGATTCTTCCGTTGTGGAGGTTACAGCAATGGTGGTGATTGGCTCGGCCACGGTCCCAACTGTGGTGGTCGTTAGTTCACCCGTGGTCATTATTTCAACTGCGGTAGGTTGATCTTGTTCAGCTGTGTGGTTTTCAGCTGTGGTGATCGTTGCCTCAGTTGTGCACTTGAACTGTGGAGGTCGTTGGTTCAGCCATGGTTTCAGCTGTGGTGGGCGTTGCTTCAGCCATGCTTGCAGCTATGCTGGTTGTTTGTGCAATTGTGGTGTCAGATAAGTTTGTTGGTTCGCCTGTTATTTCACTTGTGGAGCTTGTTGCTTTTGCTGTACTTAAAGATGTGGTGTTTGTTGGTTCTGTTATGAGTTATAGATGTTGTGGTTAATTTTTTATTTATGGTCTCACCTGTGCTTGAGAATGGTTCTGCCGTGGATTCAGCTGTTGCGGCCAGCTCAGCCCCTAAAGAAGTTGCAGCTGTGGTGGTTGTTGATCTCGGCTACGGTGGTTGTCATAGTTGTGGCGGTCGTTGGTCCAGCCGTGGTTGTGAGTTTCAGCTGTGGTGGTCAGTTTGTTCAGTTGTGGTTGCAGCAATGGTGGTGGTTGGTTCAGCCGTGGTTCCAACCGTGATGTGGTTGTTGGTTCACCTGTGGTCATGGTTTCAACTGTGGAGGTCGTTGGTTCAGTGGTGGTTTCAGCTGTGGTGGTCATTGCTTCAGCCGTGCTTGCAACTATGGTGGATGTTGGTTCAGTTGTGGTGTCAAATACGTTAGTCAGTTCGGATGCAGTTGGAACTGTTGTGGTCATTGTCTCGAGCTGTGGTGCTTGTCGTAGTTGTGGTGGTTGTTGGTTCGGCTGTGATGGTTGTCATAGTTGTGGCGGTCGTTGGTTCAGCTGTGATTGCAAGCTCAAATGTGGCAGTAATTTGGTCAGTTGTGGTTGAAGCAAGGGTGGTGGTTGGTTCAGCCGTGGTTTCAACTGTGGCGGTTGTTGTTTTAGTTGTGTTTTCAGCTGTGGTTGTGGTTGCTTCAGCCGTGCTTGCAACTATGGTGATCGTTTGTGCAATTGTGGTGTCAGATAAGGTGGTTGGTTCGACAGTGATTGCACCTGTGAAGCTTGTTGTTTCAGCTGTGCTTGAAGCTGTGGTGTTTGTTTGCTCTGTTGTGGTGATAGCCGCAGTGGTTGACAGTTCAGTGGTGGTTGTGGATTCAGATGTGGTGACCGGTGTTTCAGCCATTGATGCGATTGTTGTGGTCATTAATTTGACATTGGATGCAGCTGTGGTTGTTGTAGGTTCTTCCGTTGTGGAGGTTACAGCAATGGTGGTGATTGGCTCGGCCGCGGTCCCAACCGTGGTGGTCGTTAGTTCACCCGTGGTCATGATTTCAACTGTGGACGTCGCTGGTTCAGTTGTGGTTACAGCTGTGGAGATCGTTGCTTCAGTTGTGCTTTGAACTATGGTGGTTGTTGGTTCAGTTGTGGTGTCAGATAAGTTAGTTGGTTCGACTGTGATTCCACCTGTGGAGCTTGTTGTTGCTTCAGTGGTGCCTGAAATTGTGGTGGTTGTTGGTTCGGACGAGGATCCAATTGCGGTGGTCGGTTCAGTTGGGATTTCAGATAAATTGGTCTGGTCGGATGTGACTGGACTTGTGGTGGTCATTGTCTCGGCTGTGGTGGTTGTCATAGTTGTGGTGGTCGTTGCTTCAGCCGTGGTCATGAGTTCAACTGTGGTGGGCGTTTGTTCATTTGTGGTTGCAGCAATGGTGGTCATTGGTTCGGCCGTGGTTCCAACTGTGATGGTCGTTGGTTCAGCCGTGGTGGTGGTTTCAACTGTGGTGGTAGTTTGATCAGTTGTTGTGGCAGCAATGGTCGTGGTTGGTTCAGCCGTGGTTCCAACCGTGGTGGTGGTTAGTTCACCTGTGGTCATGGTTTCAACTGTGTAGGTCGTTGGTTCAGGCATGGCTTCAGCTGTGGTGGGTGTTGCTTCAGCCGTGCTTGCAACTGTGGTGGTTGTTGCTTCAGCCGTGCTTGCAACTGTGGTGGTCGTTCGTTCACCCATGGTCATGGTTTCAACTGTGGAGGTGCTTGGTTCAGTTGTGGTGTCAGATAAGGTGGTTGGTTCGACTGTAATTGAACCTGTGAAGGTTGTTGTTTCAGCTGTGCTTGAAGCTGTGGTGTCTGTTAGCTCTGTTGTGGTTATAGCCGCAGTGGTTGTCAGTTCAGTGGTGGTTGTGGATTCAGATGTGGTGACTGGTGTTTCAGCCATTGATGCGATTGTTGTGGTTATTAATTCGACATTGGATGCAGCTGTGGTTGTTGTAGGTTCTTCCGTTGTGGAGGTTACAGCAATGGTGGTGATTGGCTCGGCCGCGGTCCCAACCGTGGTGGTCGTTAGTTCACCCGTGGTCATGATTTCAACTGTGGACGTCACTGGTTCAGTTGTGGTTACAGCTGTGGAGATCGTTGCTTCAGTTGTGCTTTGAACTATGGTGGTTGTTGGTTCAGTTGTGGTGTCAGATAAGTTAGTTGGTTCACCTGTGGTCATCATTCTAACTGTGTAGGTCATTGGTTCAGCCATGGTTTCCGCTGTGGTGGTCGTTGCTTCAGCCGTGCTTTCAGCTAATGTGGTTGTTGGTTCAGATGTGGTGTCAGATAAGTTAGTCGGTTCGGCTGTGATTGCACTTGTGGAGCTTGTTGCTTCAGTGGTGCTTGAAGCTGTGGTGGTTGTTGGTTCGGACGAGGATCCAATTGCGGTGGTCGGTTCAGTTGGGATTTCAGATAAGTTGGTCTGGTCGGATGTGATTGGACCTGTGGTGGTTTATTGTCTCGGCTGTGGTGGTTGTCGTAGTTGTGGTGGTCGTTTGCTTCAGCCGTGGTCGTGAGTTCAACTGTGGTGGGCGTTTGTTGATTTGTGGTTGCAGCAATGGTGGTCATTGGTTCGGCCGTGGCTCCAACTGCGGTGGTCGTTGGTTCAGCCGTGGTGGTGGTTTCAACTGTGGTGGTAGTTTGATCAGTTGTTGTGGCAGCAGTGGTGGTGGTTGGTTCAGCCATGGTCCCAACCGTGGTGGTCGTTGGTTCACCCGTGGTCATGGTTTCAACTGTGGAGGTCGTTGGTGTCAGTTGTGGTTTCAGCTGTGGTGGTCGTTGCTTCAGCCGTGCTGGCACCTATGGTGGTCGTTGGTTCAGTTGTGGTGTCAGATAAGTTAGTTGGTTTGGCTGTGATTTCAGCTGTGGAGCTTGTTGCTTCAGTTGTGACTGAAGCTGTGGTGTTTGTTTGTTCTGTTGTGATTATAGCTGTGGTGGTCGTTAGTTCAGTTGTGGTCTCACCCGTGGTAGCAAATGGTTCTGTCGTGGATTCAGCTGCTGTGGTCATTCTGGCCATTGTGGAGGTTGCAGCTGTGGGCGTTATTACCTCGGACATGGTTCTAAAAGTGGTGGTTGTTGGTGTGGCCGTGGTGATAGTGGATGCTCTGGATGTCATTTGTGTGGTTGTGGTGTCAGCTGCGGTGGTTGTTGGTTTTGCCATGGTCGTGGTGTCAGCTGTGGTGGTCGTTGTATTGGCTGTGGTCATGGTGGCAGCTGCAGAGGTTTTTTGGTTCACCGTGGCCATGGTGTCAGCTGTGGTGGTCGTTGGCTTGCCCGCGGTTGTGGTGGCAGCTGAGGTTGTCGTTGGTGTGGCCGTGGTGGTGGTGGATGCTGTGGTTTCAGCTGCAGTGGTTGTTGGTTTGGTTGTATTGTTAGCTGCTGTGGTTGTTGGTGTGGCCGTGGTGGTGGTGGCAGCTGAGGTTGTCATTGGTGTGGCCGTGGTGGTGGATGCTGTTGTTTTTGTTTGTGTGGCTGTGGTTTTGGCTGCAGTGGTTGTTGGTTTGGTTGTGGTGTTAGCTGCTGTGGTTGTTGGTGTGGACATGGTGGTGGTGGCAGCTGAGGTTGTCGTTGGTGTGGCCGTGGTGGATGCTGTGGTTTTTGTTTGTGTGGCTGTGGTTTTGGCTGCAGTGGTCATTGGTTTGGTTGTGGTGTTAGCTGCTGTGGTTGTTGGTGTGGCCGTGGTGGTGGTGGCAGCTGAGGTTGTCGTTGGTGTGGCCGTGGTGGTGGTGGATGCTGTGGTTTTCATTTGTGTGGCTGTGGTGTCAGCTGCAGTGGTTGTTGGTTTTGTCGTGGTGTCAGCTGTAGTGGCCGTTGGCTTGGCCGTGGCCGTGGTGTCAGCTGTAGTGGTCGTTGGTTTTGTCGTGGTGGCAGCTGTAGTGGCCATGGCCGTGGTGTCAGCTGCAGTGGTCGTTGGTTTTGTCGTGGTGGCAGCTGTAGTGGCCGTGGCCGTGGTGTCAGCTGTAGTGGTCGTTGGTTTGGCTGTGATCATGGTGGTAGCTACGGTGGTCGGTGGTTTGGCCATGGTTATGGTGGCAGCTGTGGTGGCCAATTGTAAAGCGGGTTTGGTTTTTAAAATACATTTAAACATGTTTTTCAACCTTTATACATACATGTAGTATGTAAGTAATATATTTAAATCCATATTGCAGCATTAAATAATGGTGAGACACAACTTCAGTGTGAATTTGTGGTCACTTTGCCACTGCCTGAAACTGGTATAATGTCTAAATTCTTTTGTTCATCTAGTAATTAAACTTCCTTTTTTCTGTTGTTTGTGTTACATCAGTTTTGAATTAGATCTTTATTACTATCATGCTGTTTCATTTTGTCTGAGTGATTAGATCGCATGTCAGACTCAAGGTCCATAATCTAATTTTATATGTCCGCGAGATGACATATACTACAAATCCCACAATTCATTGCTGAGCAGGCCAAGACCTGTGTATTAACCCCTGTTCCGTGTTGCCAATGACACATTGATTAGTGATCAGCGGATAAAAACATTGCTCAGCACTTTTTACAGTGACATTTAAACATTTAAGCCACCCCCCCCCCAAAAAAAGAAAATGGCCGAAATAATGAAAAGTGGAAAACAGGGATTTTTCCAAACAGGTGGGAGGCAGATGACCTGATCGCTGACATCGGAGGTAAACCGTCTGTCTCTTTTTCTCGCTTGCGATGGGCGGGGAAGAGAGCGGATTGGTGGGACGGATACGGGAGAAGATGCAGAGGGAGACCTGCACAGGTGAGCTGACAGTGCATCACTGCGTCACACACTAGAAAGCGCTGTGCAGCAAAGTCCTGAAGGCAGAACACAGACAGTGAACTTTATAAGAGCCAAAGGTTTAACTCACAGGCAGTTTCGGAGGAAATAGCTTCTGAATTTGGTGACGTGCCTTATCACACAGGTGCGAAGAGCTGCCCGAGGAAATCTGTCAAGTTCATTAAAAGTAAAGGAAAAGACTCATCGGGGCGCCGGGATGAAAGGTGTCTGTGTGAGTCGGCTTTTCTCTGTGACACAATGAAGCGTCTTAAAACGTCCCTGCAGTTTCAGCGACGGGACCGCGTGATTACACGTGTGATTGTCCAAAAAAAAAAAAAAAAAAATTAGATCAGGTCTCCACCGCTGTGTTTGCAGCTGCGCTTTTTGCTGATAAGCTGGACACACTGTGCAGTGTATGCAGCATTTTTCTGACTGTGAAGCGCAGAAATTCACATCACAGGTTTTAACTGAAAAATTTGCACATTTTCATCAGCTTGAAATATATTCATTTTTCCTGATGTTATTTTTGAAGAAAACTATAATTTCATATTTTATTTAATGTGTTGAGGAAAAAGTTGCTGTATTCTGACCATTCAAATTTATATTGCTGATTACAATTATTATTTTTTGTCCTGTTCGACCCGTGACTGAGTCTGTCTTCAATTTTGGCCGTCTTATGATTGAGTTTGACACCCCTGGATTAGTTTGTTGCAATCCTATTTTTATGTCACACATATATATAGTAGATAGAAATGTGTTTCATAAATTAAAATAAACATTTGTGATAATGGGTATTATTGTAATTGGGAATACTACAATCAAGTATGTTTAATGTTTCAGTAGTGGAAAGAATGTTTATGTGTCGAATTGATTCCGAGTCTTTTATATCCCCAGATTTTTGCTGTACTTCTTTGTTGACAGACTGATAGAGCAGCAATGTCAAAGATTGAAATGGATAAACTATATGAATCTTTCATTGAAAACCCAATCAGCCACCTGACCAAATTTGAAATTTTGCTGAATTTTTTGTATTATAATTTCTTTATATTTAATGAAGCTGCGCAATGTTTTACTTTCATTCTACACCTTTCCTAAAACTACATAAGGGTGGGCTACAGTTTCATAGGAAAAGGAGAAAGATGTGAAATGTCCACATTTAACATCTACTACAAATGTCATAATCATTAGCACATTTTTTCTTCGACCATGTATAAGCATCAATATGATGGGATATATCATTGTTTCAATAGGAAAACTGCACCAATTTAATCTATGAAGTATAGTGCCAGAAACATTCATTGATACCCTAAATGTTTTATCAGTTTTCTATAAAGTGCGGCTTGGGTATAGTTTCAAAGGTCATATCACTTTGCAGCACAGATGGCTTTTCAAAATAAAAGTATAACTCATGAAAAGTCTCATTTTCACCAACATTCTTCTCTGTATTATTGTATGGTATTTACCTTACAATATAAAGGACTTTGAAGCAACTGTTGTTGGGATTTAGCACTATAGAAATAAAACGGAATTGAAATTATATTAAATTTTGATAGCAGGAAACCTTTACCTGTGATTCTTTCTGTCAAAATTATTTTCTAATATAGTCATTTTTAACACTGACAATGATAATGTTTCTTAAAGTTGACAAGAACAAGATTTGATTGCAGTTTTTAACAGAACCTAATTGCATAATTTCGGCTTCAAAAATGTCACATGGCTATATCTTATACTTTAATGTTACGAGGGCTCAAAAATATTGGACAAACAGAACACTGATTATGAAAGGAAGCCTCTCAACAACCTGTTAACAGGCAAACTCAGAGTGCTCACTAAATCATCTTCCTGAAGGTATTTCATTTAAATGCAAGGAATTTTTGGCTTTATATTGCATGTCCTTACTGAGTACAACTTACCTAGATTCACTTACTGCAACCAAAGTAAATAAGTGTCTAACCAGTAAAACAGCAAACTAATATAACCCACAACTGTAAAACAGTCTACATATTGTCTGTAGTAATTATTCATGAATATAATTTGCTATGCCAAAGCAGTTCCTTTATTTTGTATCAAAAATACATTTAGCATTACTTAGCTCACCTTTTAGCACAAGGAAAGTTAATATCATCAGTCCAACACCCATTATTTAATCAGGTTAATCTGTAAAAGAAAAATATGTCAAGGCTATGATTACGGATTAAAAACTTAAATACCAGTGAAGTAGAATTTTTCCATGCAACAGGCTGGCTTTATTAACTGTAATTATCCTTCATAATGAAAAAATAATGCATGACTATTTTAAATTAATATGAATGAAAACAATAATTAGCATTAATTTTGTTTTAAGTTGATGAAATGCAAAAAATAAAATCAAATAAAATCACATTTACTATACATAAAATCTATGTTCAACTTGACTTACCAAAACTGAGATAAGGTAAAAGTGCATTAATTCTCTATTTTTTCTCTTCTGTTTCTGGTTTTAAATTATTTTTTATTTTAAAATAGTGCAGTTCACCTCTTTGCTTCGGTAAACTTTTCACCTTCTGTTGCAATCGACATCTCTTGTGGCCTTATATATTTCAGGAGAAATTGGGCTAATTACGTATGTCAAAGATAGTAGAAAAGGCTGTGACAGATTGAGGATGAACAATGTAACATCACAGGATTCACAGGTTTGTCAGCTGTCAACCTGAAAGTTTTTTTTGGCGCAGTATAATGGCCTCTCCCTTCTGTTTGCTTGCTGAAATTATATATCATATACGCCTTGACAGACAATCAAACAAAGGAATGTAGCAGGGTGAAAAGAGGTTTGAAGAAATGCAAGATATGTAACATTATAAAAGTAATCAGACATTATTGTTTATTATATAGTTGGCGTTTTCTAAGTTTCTGTACTGTATTGCCAATGCATAGTTGTTCAGTGATTTTATTGGTAATACAAAAAGTTCACTTACTGTACTTCTGTTCACATTGTTATTTTTGGAGCCAAGACAAGGAAGCGTTGTAAAAGTGGAACATGGGAATAATTGAGACTTCAAAGAAAAACAAAGTGACCTGCCATTGAGCAACAACAAAATTAATATACACTGGAAGTGAATTTGACTGCGTATGTGTTTTACATCAAGGCTTGAGTCTGATACTTTTAGCAAAGTGGTTTGTCCCTGTTGTTTTCAATAATGCACTTTCTGCAGATCATCTGCCCAACAATGACAATGATGACGTGCATTCATATAAAATTGTTTTATTATTTTGTCTATTTGTTCTTTTAAAAAAAAAAAATTCAGCAGAATTATCATTGAAAACATGAATTAACAATTAACAATTGCAATCAAAGTACGCCTTTAAAGTTGTTCTCCGCGTGGCCTTTCCCATCTCCAGTGTAACAGAAGGGTGTTCATATCGCCACGACCAGTCGCATGAAACGACTGTGACTGCAGCCAGTCCTGAGTGGGACCCCCTACAGCAGGGGTCGAACAGGACAAAAAATAATAATTGTAATCAGCAATATAAATTTGAATGGCCAGAATACAGCAACTTTTTCCTCAACACATTAAATAAAATATGAAATTATAGTTTTCTTCAAAAATAACATCAGGAAAAATGAATATATTTCAAGCTGATGAAAATGTGCAAATTTTTCAGTTAAAACCTGTGATGTGAATTTCTGCGCTTCACAGTCAGAAAAATGCTGCATACACTGCACAGTGTGTCCAGCTTATCAGCAAAAAGCGCAGCTGCAAACACAGCGGTGGAGACCTGATCTGATTTTTTTATTTTTTTTTTGGACAATCACACATGTAATCACGCGGTCCCATCGCTGAAGCTGCAGGGACGTTTTAAGACGCTTCATTGTGTCACAGAGAAAAGCCGACTCACACAGACACCTTTCATCCCGGCACCCCGATGAGTCTTTTCCTTTACTTTTAATGAACTTGACAGATTTCCTCGGGCAGCTCTTCGCACCTGTGTGATAAGGCACATCACCAAATTCAGAAGCTATTTCCTCCGAAACTGCCTGTGAGTTAAACAAAGTTATAAAGTTCACTGTCTGTGTTACGGTGGTTATGGTGCATCCTGTCTACAGGACTTTGCAGAACAGCGCTTTCTAGTGTGTGACGCAGTGATGCACTGTCAGCTCACCTGTGCAGGTCTCCCTCTGCATCTTCTCCCGTATCGGTCCCACCAATCCGAGGAAAGCGAGGAAAAGAGACAGACGGTTTACCTCCGATGTCAGCGATCAGGTCATCTGCCTCCCACCTGTTTGGAAAAATCCCTGTTTTTCCACTTTTCATTATTTTGGCCATTTTTTTTGGGGGGGGGGGGCTTAAATGCTTAAATGTCACTGTAAAACGCTACTGTAGAAAGTATTCAGACCCCTATAAATTTTTCACTCTTTGTTTCATTTCAGCCATTTGCTAAAATCAAAAAAGTTCATTTTATTTCTCATTAATGTACACTCAGCACCCCATCTTGAAACAAAAAACCAGAAATGTAGAAATTTTTGGAAATTTATTAAAAAAGAAAAACTGAAATATCACATGGTCGTAAGTATTCAGACCCTTTGCTGTGACACTCATATTTAACTCCCATGCTGTCCATTTCTTCTGATCCTCCTTGAGATGGTTCTTCTCCTTCATTGGAGTCCAGCTGTGTTTAATTAAACTGATTGGACTTGATTAGGAAAGGCACACACCTGTGTATATAAGACCTCACAGCTCACAGTGCTGTCAGAGCAAATGAGAATCATGAGGTCGAAGGAACTGCCCAAGGAGCTCAGAGACAGAATTGGCCAAGGTTACAGAAGAATTTCTGCAGCACTCAAGGTTCCTAAGAGCACAGTGGCCTCCATAATCCTTAAATGGAAGAAGTTTGGGACAACCAGAACTCTTCCTAGACCTGGCCGTCCAGCCAAACTGAGCACTTGTGGGAGAAGAGCCTTGGTGAGAGAGGTGAAGAAGAACCCAAAGATCACTGTGGCTGAGCTCCAGAGCTGCAGTAGGGAGATGGGAGAAAGTTCCACAAAGTCAACTATCACTGCAGCCTCCACCAGTCGTGGCTTTATGGCAGAGTGGCCCGATGGAAGCCTCTCCTCAGTGCAAGACATATGAAAGCCTGCATAGAGTTTGCCAAAAAAACACATGAATGACTCTCAGACTATGAGAAATAAGATTCTCTGGTCTGATGAGATGAAGATTGAACTTTTTGTCGTTAATTCTAAGCAGTATGTGTGGAGAAAACCAGGCACTGCTCATCACCTGCCAATACAATCCCAACAGTGAAACATGGTGGTGGCAGCATCATGCTATGGGGGTGTTTTTCAGCTGCAGGGACAGGACGACTGGTTGCAATTGAAGAAAAGACGAATGCGGCCAAGTACAGAGATATCCTGGAAGAAAACCTCTTCCAGAGTGCTCAGGACCTCAGGACTGGGCCGAAGGTTCACCTTCCAACAGGACAATGACCCTAAGCACACAGCTAAAATAACAAAGGAGTGGCTTCAGAACAACTCTGAGACCATTCTTGACTGGCCCAGCCAGAACCCTGACCTAAACCAAATTGAGCATCTCTGGAGAGACCTGAAAATGGCTGTCCACCAACGTTCACCATCCAACCTGATGGAACTGGAGAGGATCTGCAAGGAAGAATGGCAGAGGATCCCCTTGTTGCATCATTCTCAAAAAGACTCATGGCTGTACTAGCTCAAAAGGGTGCTTCTACTCAATACTGAGCAAAGGGTCTGAATACTTATGACCATGTGATATTTCCATTTTTCTTTTTTAATAAATTTGCAAAAAATTTCTACATTTCTGGTCTTTTGTGTCAGGATGGGGTGCTGAGTGTACATTAATGAGAAACAAAATGAACTTTTTTGATTTTAGCAAATGGCTGCAATGAGTTGGGCTAACTGTAAGGTGTTTAATGGTAAACAATTTGATAGTTTAAAAGCATGTCAAGGCCCAGGGATTAGACTGCCTTCACCATCAGCTCCTTCGGGGGAACTGCAGGAGGTTCTCCAGATGCTCCTGAGAGTCTGTTAAAAAGACAGGGCAGACCTGTGAGACAAATTGTCTGTACTCAGGCACTTAACTCTGAACATTTGAGTGTTGTTCATACAAAATGCAGAGAGTGAGGAACAGAGGAAAAGAAGAAAGAAAAAAAAGAAGCCAGTTAGAAGGAAAGAAATATGTTATTAATAAAGCCACACAGGTTTAATATGCTCAGGCAGTGCAGGTCTTATTGATGATGTTAGGTTTCTGGTTTCTAAACTCAAATTCCACTGCCATTAGTGCAGCTCAGTAGTCTACATCCTTGGTAAACACTGTAGATAGTAATTCTACTTTTACAAGGTGAGTCATTTTTGTTAATGTTTTTAGAAATCCTGGTTATATCAGGCTTGGAGATAATGTGCAAAATAGTGAAGGTTTCCATGAGACTGTTTCTGAGTGGCTCATTCTGACCTCTGCACCTCCTTTTGGAGTCACAGCAGCAGGAGCAGGGAGGAGATCAAACTGCAGCTGGAGTATCTACAAGACAGACATGGTGGGTTTGCAGAACTTATTTTTCACCAAGAAAGACCTTGAAGAGATTTGGAACAGATAATTAAAGATTAGGCCAACAGATGCCAAAATGAGGCTCATATTTTTACTTCATATTCAGTTCTTCTCCAATCCAATTCTACATTTTGTGTGTGTTTTAATGAAATTTACAATGAAAAAATGTTTTACTTCTGATAACACTGATGTTTGCATAGTGGTAGCTGCTTGGTTTGAAGATGGCATTTGCTCTGGAAATTGTTAAAGTACTAATAAAGTTTACTTTTAAAAAAAGCATTGCTGATAATGCATGCATACTTTAGTAGTTTTTGAATGCCAGAATCTCCAGTCAGTACTGACAGAGGTAAGAGACTGCTGCAGAGAAGCATCCCTCTTTATTTACTGTGACTGAGATTTGGAGACAGAGGCATTGGTGCACAGTTATTCTGCTTATTCACATTTCATAATTCCTTTAGTGTGGTAAAGCAAGTACTTTGACCATTCTTACATCAATCATATCTATTGATCAAATCCCCACTGACTCCTATACAGTCAGTTTTTACCTAACTGCTTCAGCTAGTCAGTTTTTACCTCTCTGCCGGGGAGCGACCCTACCAGGAAATGGGTGAGCCTGTGCGCCTCTTTGTTGTCCTTAAAAGAACACTTGATAAAAATGTGTAGGCGTACCAGACACTCTTTGCACATGTTTCTTTTTAGATATGAACTGATGGAGGCTTCCTGTCTTATCATCTGTTTTTTAATTTTAGCTGCTTTGAAAAACAGTCTGAGAATGTGGCATTGACGGCATGTACAGTGACGTACACAATGATCTTTCAACATTTATGTTTCTGTTGCCACATAAAATGTTCTGCATTATTAAAATATTTATTTATTTACAGTTATTACAGTTATTGTAATGTTTAGAATGAATTTCTCAAATTCTATTTTCATTTGATTTTCTTTTATATTTTCAATATTTTATACTACTTTTTGTTAATCTTTTTTCAAAGCAAATTCTTTAAATACTTAAAATTTGTAACAGAAAATGAAGATTTATGATTAGTTAAATTAGGGAAGCTTCAGAATAAATTGATTTTTTTTTAATTTGTTATGACATTGCTGTTTATGGTCTACAACAATTTAATCTTAGAGACTTTTCATTTATGTTGAAATGTATGCTTTTCTTTTCTTCCATATTCACTGACTTACTGTGTTTTCAGTGTTGGGTTGGCTGGAGGCCATCAACAAACATAGCCTCCTGGAGTCCGACGTCATAACAATTGAAAACACGGAAAAATTGTTAACTATAGACACAGACAAATGAATTAGTTAACACAAGCGCCTTGCCACAAGAGGGAGGCATAACTTTAAATCTAACTCTAAAGTAATGGGGAACAATGAACAGATTTACATGAAACAATATAAATATCAAACAAACCAAGAATCAATAGAATATTTGAAACAACAAGGGAGTGCAAACACTCAAAAATGCTGGGTGAGCAACCCAGGACAGTGACAGCACCACTATAAACTATCTTAGAATCCCTCCACCTCCCAAATTGCACTTTAACCCTGACTATACCATAACTTTGTGTTTAGGCGTGAGGCAAAGTCAGAAAGTAGGTTGTTAGAACTAAATAAAAACTGATAAACAAATGAATTATCATAACTGTGGTGAGTCTTTCCTACCTTACCATTTATTGAAATGAATGAATATTTAAAATATTTTTCCCCAAAGAGAAAATCTGGAGTGGCCCAGACTGATGTTGTACCGGTCTGTTGTGGTGAAGAGAGAACTGATCATAAAAGCGATGCTGTCGATTTTACTGGTCGATCTACGTCCCCACCCACACTTATGGTCATGAACTTTGGCTAGTGACCGAAAAAATGAGATTACATATACAAGCAGAGGAAATGAGCTTCCCTTGAAGGGTGGTTGGCCTCTGCATCTTAGTTCACCCTTGTTCACACTGACACAAATAATCCTGCAGAGGGCTGCGGACGAGCGACTGCAAACAATCTACAGAAATTTATGGTGGATGGAAAAACAGTTGATTGCGTGCATTCCATGTGCACTCCGCTGCTTGTCTGCACCAAAAATCATTGTGGAAGGCTATAATATGAGCTGCACCCAAGGTATTTTCACAATTTTTCTGAAACCCGCATTGTCCACCATCTTCAGCCTGACTGTGGACTGATAGCAGACTGTTAGTGGACTGAGCACGTGCATTATGAATCCATCACTTGCATTACAGTGCCATCATGTGCATTGCGGATCGATCGCTAAGTCAACTCATGTGCTCATCGTATGCGCTCCTATCCGCTCCTGTCTGCCAAAAGTAAGGCAGAACCCAATTTTTGAAAATGGACACTGCGGGCCCTGGTGGACACCTGCGAACAGGGCGGAGCCAAGTCTGCACCAGTGTGACAGGGGTTTTACAATGATAGATACAATTGAGACACTGTTCACATGAACAGCGAAACATGTTGTGAGTTCATGTTGTGTGTTTAGTTCTCATATTTGAAATTTAATATACATATATATAAAAAAATAACGAATGTCAGTGATGATCCACTCAATATTAAATGGGGGAGGGGGGTGCACAGCTCTAAGCTAATGCAAGTGAAATGCTCCACTTACAAAGAGACACCTGAGCGCTGCAGAGTGAAGCACTGAAGCAACATATATGCTTTGAGGATTTTTTTTTTAATAATCAAATTATTTGAGTTACTCGAGAAATCGTTGCAGCCCTAAGTGAAACACAGGTCTGCACTGACTGCAGGTCAATGAATTGAAGCTGAACATCACCAGATGCATTATCCACCTCTGGATGTGTAAAGACTGGTAAAAGGTTGTTGCTTTTGTAGCTTTGCAAGTAAAGGTTCTCCAGTGGGCTTGTTCCTGCTCTCCATCAGTCAAGTTCTTATTTTTCTCTGTGTATTTAGTCTCATATTGGTGATTCAAATTGTGATCCATAACCACAGCCTTCTTTCTGCTCTCCACAGACTAAGCATGTGGTTTACCTCTGATTTCAGTAATATTCAGAAGTCCATGTATTATTAAAAACTTCACATTTTGCATTGATTTTTGTGAGCTGACATCTTACATGGCTAGCAAACACACATTTCTCATAAATAGTTCCAGAACATTCATATTTTAGCTGCATTTGTCTTTTTAAACATATGTATGTAAATTAGAATTTAAAAAAGCACTGTGGCTTTCAACATAACAGAAACATAATTGTATGTAAATTTCCCATAAAATGACAAAAAAAATCAATAAGCCATTCCATCATGGGGAGTGTTGAGTGTCTGAAATGAGACAAACTGCATGATGTATACATATTTCTATTTGAACTCGCATTGACCTCACGTGGGCCAGTCGAGAAAAACCAAAGGGTTGGATTTGCTCAGCTGTGCCTTAGATTGAAAGGACCCTGTGAATCAACACAACGTTGACTATGATTAAATGTTTGTATCCTGATTGGACTGCCCATTTCAGTATCCTGAGCACACAGAGGAGCACATATGTCGAACATATCTCTCATTAATGATATCAAGTCATTTTGAGCAAGAAACAGCATTTGTATCACAAGGTAGAAGCTGCAATCGTTTTTTTGCAAAGTGACTTTTATATATTCGTTTATTTATCAAGGTAAAAACTGTCAGAAATTGCAACAAATATAACATCACAGTTCTATAAAGATATCTGAAGTGGCCAAGAAGAACTGGATATATTATAATGTAGTTACAATAACACAGACTCCTAAAGATTCTTGCAAAACAGGTTATTTCTTCATTTTATATATAAGTCCTTCATAAATCATGTTAAGTGCACACTGAAAAAAAAAGGAAATTGGCATCTGCTGGATCTATCTAACCATCTTTAGTTACTTTAACATTATTGTTTCATGTAGTGAAAGAAAATGTAATATCATTGTGTAGATGCCACATTACATTCAGAGTTTGTGTATGAGCATGTTCAATTCATGCTGGAATAGAATGAATCAGTCATTAACTTAAGTTTATGCTCCGCCCGTTCTATCGAGTCTGCATCCATTGACATATATACATAGACGCCTCATTGAGCGCTGACTCGTACGTCAACGTCGCTGCCATATTGGATGTGTCAACATAACACAACAACATGCATCGGTGATGACTTGTGTGGACGTGCAGCCAAGTATCCCAGAATGCACTTCGAACAAAACTGAAACAACTAAAACTGTGAGTAAATTTTGAAATATTACTGCCCCTGTGAGACAAAACAAACTTTTACGGTGTTTTCAGGCGAGAATTTAGATGTGTAAACATCAACTATCTCCTCAGTTTATCAAGATATTGCCTGATTGCAAAAGTGCTCCGACATTTTTGGAGATATCCATTCTACTGCCGTAACACCAGCTGTCCGCTCGCTGGCCAGACTAGGCTCGCTATACCCGGGAGAACGCCTGACTGTGTTTGCAAAACTCCCGCTTGCTTTTGCAGCTGAGTGGAAGTTAAACACATATAATTACAGTTAGTGTTAAGTGTTGACATGCAAAAAAATACACTGATGTTTTATGACATTTTTTTCTAACAGTGGGAAAATTTAAACCAGTTTTGTTGTAAATTTTTGTGCATCGTAGGCATCAACACACTGTTATAATGTAAAATGATAGGATGATTTTCTGAGTCTACATGTGCCATTTTGACTTCTTCCAAGTTATGGAATAAAAGGCTTGTTAGGTAATGTTTGTAATGTCATCATTTTAGATTGGGAGAAAGTGTGTAATATAGATAATGATTCATAAAATATAATTTACTGGGTTCAAATTTAGAATCTGTTTTAATTTTCATTAATGTCCATTTGGGAACAACATTTATTTATATTTATAAAAATAGTAACATAAATATTAAAATACAATTTGAATGTTAAATTTAAGTAATCAAATAGTGTTTGAATAAAAGTAAACTGAGTTATGTTAAAGTAAAGTGACCAAATTGCATTGGAGGGAAATGATTGCAGAGCTTAATTTGCTTTATTCAAACAATCAATCATTTTGTAACAACACAAAATATTTTTGTTCAGTTAATATACCTGATTTTTGTTACATTAACATAACACGGGGGATTACTGCCAACACAAAACACTGTGTGCAACCAATGTCCACTACTGAATTGAGTAGATCCAACAATTTGTTTTTTTTTCAGTGCACTCTGTTTACCAATATAAGCAAAAACATTACACATACAGTAAAAGCACATGGAAACTCACCGCATGGTGGGACCTGCTCTGTAAGTTTGACTGTGCTGTGCTGCAACTCCAAATGTTTCTACAGGTTTGACATAGTGTTTTTGAAGCTAGATAACACTTTGTCGCCAGCACAGAGTGCACAACTAACCTTGATATTGTCATCTTTAGCTGACACAAACTCAAAAAAGTTCCTGTATTTCCAGCTAGAAAACACGAATCTCTCTCCCTCCATTTATGTTTGTGTCACTGTGTGCTATTATTGTCCTCATACTGAAAACAGGACTTAACTGTCGCATCGGCCAGACGTCATTCCCCGAGACACAAGAAGAAAGCAAAAATATATCTTTTTACTAAGGGAAATGGCAAAAATAGTAAAGCACAGTGACTTGTATAAGTAACTTTAATCTGATTTACACAGAGATGCAAGATGTTGAAAACACTGCAGTTCCTATTGCCAGGCCATTCTATAGCCACACCATTGGCGGTGTGGTTATAGAAGCTGCAACCATACTGCACATATGCCAGCGCCCTCATTTTCAAAAAGCAGCGTTTCCGCCATTTACACGGAAACAGAGACTGGAGCATTTAGAAAATGCTCCACCGGTGCTATGGAAGATATCATGTTTAGTGCCGGTAACAAAGAAAGCCACACCTTCTGGCTTTAATGATTTCAGACCAGTTTTATTGACATCACATGCAATGGAGGTGCTGGAGAGACTGGTTCTGGCCCGGCTTAGCTTGCAGGTGAAACATGCTCTCAACCCTCTTCTGTTTGCTTGCTAGCCTTGTGTGGGGGTGTATGATGCAGTTACTTACCTGTTGCAGCTTGCTCACTCTCACCTAGATAGGACTGGTGGCATGGTGAGAATCAGGTTTTTTGATTTTCCCAGTGCCTTTAATGCCATCCTAACCACCTTTGATGAGTGAGAAATTGCTCAAGATAGGTGTCACCACTTCTGCTGTCTCCTGGATTGCTGACTATCTGTGAGAGAGGCCTCAGTTTGTACAGCTGGAGGGAACCTTGTCTCGATTTGGTGTTTAGAAATACTGGGGCACCACAGGGGACAGTCCTATCTACATTCCTATTTACCTTGTACACCTCAGATTTCCATTATAATGACAAATCATGCCACCTGCAGAAGTTTTCTCGATGACACTAGTTATTAGGTGTATTAAGTGTGGGCAGGAGTCAGACTACAGGAAGGTGATGAGGAGCTTTGTGGAGTAGTCCAGCAGAAATCACCTCGTTCTGAATGTCAGCCAACCAGAGGAATCAAACTGCAACTAGGCCCATTCACATCATAGGCGAGGAGGTTGAAACAGTGGACAGCTACAGGTACATGGGCATTCACCTGAATGACAGACTGAACTGGAGGACCAACAGTGATGCCACGAATAAGAAGGGAATAAGCAGACTCTCTATATATATATGCTGATATTTTTTTAATGCAGTGGAACTGATGTTAAATAACTGCTACATACTTTATAAGCTACATAATTACCAATTAACCAGACCAATAAATTCATTTTCAAACATATCTTTTTCCCCAAATTCATTCAAAGGAACCTTAATACTCAAGGGATCGCTACACTATTAGCTTTGTTAATAAGATCATAGACATTTTAAAGTGACTGATCCAAATAAAATCTCAGTGCCCATGAGTATTTCTGATGGGGCATAATGAAAATCCAGACTGATGTGTATGACCATTGCTTGCTGGCTTGGCAAGCAAAAATTGCAGGCAGTTTCACCTCACAATCGTTTCATGCCATTGTGTTGTGAAATAAAAAAGTGTTTCCTTTAAACATGCTATGAAGGTATGCAGCCGCAGCCTTTGAGACAGGGCTACTGAAAACACTGGTCCTCCTGTCATGTTTAAAATATCTGTGAGAATCATCCAAGGTCATAACAGCTTTAATTTCAGATCTTCTGAAGAACCAGCAACAAATTGTTTGTTTCGGAACAGAGGCTCATTGTTTGTACAGTATGTGATTATTTAAAATATTCATTTTGGCATTTGTCCATTTCCGCAACAACCTGTTCTTGCATGCCACGCTTCCCTGCATCAGATTTCTCAACCACTGTGTACTTGTGTATTCTCCAGGATCACCCACAAGTAAAAGAACTAAAAAAAGCTACCGCTTATCATTTGATACCCATGCACCTTCACAGCTAAAAAAAAACCCAAACAAAACAAAAGGCAGCTATTGGACTGCTGACAAAATGACACTTTGACACAATGAAAAGTAGTCTGTGTGCAGCTTATATAACAGTGTAAACTTATTTTTCCCTAAATATAACTCAATATACAACCATTAATGTCTAAACCAGCAGCAACAAAAGTGAGTACACCCCTTAGTGAAAGTTCCTGAAGTGTCATTAATATACAGGCATTAAAGACATTAATGGCTGTATATTGAGTTATTTTGAGGGAAGAATAAATTTACACTGTTATATAAGCTGCACACAGACTACTTTTCATTGTGTCAAAGTGTCATTTTGTCAGTGTTGTCCCATGAAAAGATATACTTAAATATCTGCAGAAATGTGAGGAGTGCACTCACTTTTGTGATACACTGTAAATGCTTTCAGCAATCAAAGAGAACACAGGAACTTCACAGGCTGCTCACAGGTGGTTACCGGGGTGATGACTGGCAGGTGAGTATTGTCTATGCAGAATGGAAAGAGTGGTTAGTGTATGGGGAGAGGAAGGAATATCATACGACTGGCACCGTAGAGGGAAAGGATGATTAGAATGGCTTACTTGGAATACATGGCAATTCAGTCCTTGAGGAAGAGGTGGTATGGGTGGTTGATGTTCCAAAAAGAGTCCAAGGGGGGCAGGCAGGCTGGGGGCTGGGAATCCATAGAGGAAATGAAAAACCTGAAGCAGAATGCAGGAAATTGTGCGTGATAAGTAAATCCACAAAAAGACACAGGAAACTTGAAATCTGACATCAATCCAAAACATAACAAGAAGCGGCTAGAGGCTAGTTACCCTACTGGAACGTTAACACTCTGGCGGAGACAGGAGGCCAGTCCCGCCCAGTCTGGTGCCGGGAGGCGTGGAAGTCCCTAATCAAGTACGGATCCAAGGTAAAAGACAGAGGGACCCAGGCCCGCTTCTCCGGACCGTACCCCTCCCAGTCCACCAGATACTGCCACCCCCGACCCCGACGTTGGGCATCCACCAGCCGGTGGACAAAATAGGCCGGGCGGGAGGCAGGGATCGGCCGCAGGGCACAGCGGGCTGGCATGAACAGGCTTGATCTATCAGATGTGAAAAACAGGATGAATTTTGAAGGATGCAGGTAGCTTCAACCTTACCGCCACAGGGCTGACAACAGTCTCAATCTCATAGGGGCCGATGAACTGGGGTGCTAGCTTTCGTGACAGAGATCTCAGAGGGATGTCCTTGGAAGAGAGCCAGACCTTTTGCCCTTGGAAATAGCGGGGCGCCGGAGTCCTCCTCCGGTTTGCATACTTGCGAGTATTTTCCGAAACGTAACGAGAAGCGGCTAGAGGCTAGTTTCCCTACTGGGATGTTAACACTCTGGCGGAGAAAGGAGGCTCAAGCTGGTCCCTAAAAACTGGAGGAATTGCTGATGAGCACCATATGTGATGGTTGCTGTGGAAATCACCTCACACTCCACCCTGCAGAGGAGGAGACCCAGCCACCCAGCCTACAAGGAAAAAAAGAAAACACCACACCCACACCACAACAACCTGAACCCTGACAGAAACAAGTAATGTGAAATTTGCAATTCTGGAGCTCTTGTGTTTCAGGTTATCTGGGTAAAAACACACACAGTCAACCAGTTGTTACCATGTTACTATAAGAGATTAATGAACAAAGCTGAAGGAATTTAACAGTCACACCTTCACCAATATAGTAGTCATGCTCAAGAAACTCATGACTAACAAACATCATTTTGTTTTATTCAAATGTGGTTTTTCTTTTTGCATTTCCTCTTTCCTTCCTGGCAAAATTCCCATGATCTTTGAAACAATCAGTACACAGAGGTGTAACCCTGTTCAAATGTGTTCATGGTAATATATACCGAAATGAATACGTTCATCGTTAATAAATAGTATTTGTTAAGAATTTATAGAATGGCAATTTGATTTTTTTTAAAAAAGGAAAAACACGTACAAAAGTTTGTGTATTTATTTTCTTTGTTTAACCTGTAACCTTTTGTAAAAGAAACAATCACATCCCAGGTTAATGGACAGGAAATAAAGAGTGATGGAGAACGTGGTACTGAGAATGAGAGAGAAAGTTCAAAAGAGAAGAGCTGAGGAGAAGTGGGAGTGAAACATGGACTTTTAAGTCAGCTTCTGTTTATCGACTGTTTTGTTATTGTAAGTGTGGTAGTTAATGCATGTTATGGTTAACAAGTGAAGGTAAATAGACCATTATTTACAAGGTGAATACCTGTGTATCAAAAGGGACATTCTGCTAAATTTATCAGAGAAACCCCAGGTTCTTTGAAGATTTAAAAGAGCTCAGGTTAGCCACCTCTCGTTCTAGCCACACATACTAGAGAGGCGCTGTGTAAATTGGAGGCACTGGTGGGATCAGGATTATTGTGTGGGTTTCTTGTTTTTTGTGCATTTATTTTGTGAAAAGTATTTTATTGTATCTGTAAATAGTGGAAAATTTTCTGTTTAACATGGGAACTCTAAATGAGTTGGTATTACAGTTAAAGGATTGGTGCCAAGGTGAGTCAGTAGATGAGGCTCATGTGCTCTTGGTGCTCATGCAAGAAGATATAACTGTGCTGCTGTTGAAGAGACATTGCAAACAGTGAAAAGTCTGGGACATGTCCATGTCAGAGGCCGAAAGTTAAGCTTGCAGGAAAACAGATTCCTTGTCTTGTGTGAATGCAAGGAGGCCATGAAGCGAGACATGGTTTCCTTTGAAGTGTTCCCATTGATGGGGGAGGGCTGTGGTATTATTAATTTCCATTAAATCAGGTATCCTCCAAGCCCAGACAGAAGAGATCCCATTACCATAAAGCCGAATGTGTATACGTCTTCCACGTCCTCAACCGATAGCGCCGCAAGACACATAGGTCTCCACATGCCCCATGAATCCAGGACATGTCTGACCGGGTCTGTCCCACTAGGACATGCGGGCTCCCCGTTCCCTGATCTCATAGTGGAGAAAATACAATCCATGGTGTTTAGGGCCCAGTTTGCCAGATCCATATTGTTTCTTATTCGATCTATGTATAACAGAGGCACTTTCAGCAAAGCAGGTTAGAAGGGGAGGGCAGGAGAAAGAGAAAGATGTGACCATCTCCGTCCAGAGCAGGAAGAGAAAAAACCTCAAAGTCTCAGAGGAATATTTTGTTATCAGTGTGGAGAGAATGGACATTTTGCTGGGAAATGTCAGAATCCAGAGAACCAGGCTAAAGTTATCAAGAGACTAATTCAAGCCCTGAAGTTTTTAAAGACCACCAAATCAGCTGGTGATGCCACTGCTAGCACAGTGAACTGTTCAGTCAAGAAGAGGGCTGCTGACGTGCCTGAAAACATGTGCATTCCAGATGGGCTGGTTGGGTCGCCTAGCCTGGTCCCACTGAAAGTTAATGGGCAACCCTACACTGCTTCATTAGATAGTGGCTCCCAGGTAACTATTGTTTTTGAACACTGGTACCAGAAATACACTGCTCAAAAAAATAATAATAAAGGGAACACTCAAATAACACATCCTAGATCTGAATGAATGAAATATTCTCATTGAATACTTTGTTCTGTACAAAGTTGAATGTGCTGACAACAAAATCACACAAAAATCATCAATGGAAATCAAATTTATTAACCAATGGAGGCCTGGATTTGGAGTCACACACAAAATTCAAGTGGAAAAACACACTACAGGCTGATCCAACTTTGATGTAATGTCCTTAAAACAAGTCAAAATGAGGCTCAGTATTGTGTGTGGCCTCCATGTGCCTGTATGACCTCCCTACAACGCCTGGGCATGCTCCTGATGAGGTGGCGGATGGTCTCCTGAGGGATCTCCTCCCAGACCTGGACTAAAGCATCCGCCAACTCCTGGACAGTCTGTGGTGCAACGTGACGTTGGTGGATGGAGCGAGACATGATGTCCCAGATGTGCTCAATCAGATTCAGGTCTGGGGAACGGGCGGGCCAGTCCATAGCTTCAATGCCTTCATCTTGCAGGAACTGCTGACACACTCCAGCCACATGAGGTCTAGCATTGTCCTGCATTATGAGGAATCCAGGGCCAACTGCACCAGCATATGGTCTCACAAGGGGTCTGAGGATCTCATCTCGATACCTAACGGCAGTCATGCTACCTCTGGCGAGCACATGGATGGCCATGCGGCCCTCCAAAGAAATGCCACCCCACATCATTACTGTCCCACTGCCAAATCGGTCATGTTGAATGATGTTGCAGGCAGCAGATCGTTCTCCACGGCGTCTGCAGACTCTGTCACATCTGTCACATGTGCTCAGTGTGAACATGGTTTCACCTGTGAAGAGCACAGGTCGCCAGTGCCGAATTTGCCAATCCTGGTGTTCTCTGGCAAATACCAAGCATCCTGCACGGTGTTGGGCTGTGAGCACAACCCCCATCTGTGGACGTTGGGCCCTCATACCATCCTCATGGAGTCGGTTTCTAACCGTTTGTGCACATTTGTGGCCTGCTGGAGGTCATTTTGCAGGGCTCTGGCAGTGCTCCTCCTGTTCCTCCTTGCACAAAGGCAGAGGTAGCGGTCCTGCTGCTGGGTTGTTGCCCTCCTACGGCCTCCTCCACATCTTCTGGTGTACTGGCCTGTCTCCTGGTAGTGCCTCCAGCCTCTGGACACTACGCTGACAGACACAGCAAATCTTCTTGCCACAGCTCGCATTGATGTGCCATCCTGGATGAGCTGCACTACCTGAGCCACTTGTGTGGGTTGTAGAGTCCATCTCATGCTACCACGAGTGTGAAAGCACCACCAACATTCAAAAGTGACCAAAACATCAGCCAGAAAGCATAGGTACTGAGAAGTGGTCTGTGGTCCCCACCTGCAGAACCACTCCTTTATTGAGTGTGTCTTGCTAATTGCCAATAATTTTCACCTGTTGTCAATTCCATTTGTACAACAGCATGTGAAATTGATTGTCAATCAGTGTTGCTTCGTAAGCGGACGGTTTGATTTCATAGACGTTTGATTTATTTGGAGTTATATTGTGTTGTTTAAGTGTTCCCTTTATTTTTTTTTTGAGCAGTGTACTTGTCTGATATCCACATCCAGCCAGTATCTGGTCTATCCTTGTGGGGCTTAAGTGAGTCAGGTGTTAGCTACCCCTACTCTGGGTATGTGGTAGTTGACCTTGAGTATTTAGCTGAGGTGCTAGGAACTATTCAGACTTTAACTGTCCTTGCCCTCATATGCCCTAGTCCAAGAGCTGATGACAATACCCCTGTCATTGTGGGTACCAATGCTAGCCATGACAGACACTTGGTGAACCAATGCAAGGACAATGGTGTTGATGTCACACAGGCACTAGGCCTTCGTGTTCGCGCTAATAGAGATCAACTTGTGCTCAGCGGAGTTGCTATTCCCGTCCAGGAGGATGACGAGGCTTGCCATGTCCGATGGATGGGTCCAGGCCCTTTGACCTTACCACCGCGTGATGATGCATCGGTTGTGTGCAAAGTTGAACTGAAGAAGCCTGTTGATCAGGTGATTAGGAGTGTGTTTCACATTGAATCTGTTGCTACCATTCCATCAAAGGAGACAGCTCCATGCATCTTTGATGCAAGCATGATAAACTTCGGAGACTCTCCCATCTCTGAACAATGTGTTAGAAACTAGCCCAGAAGTCTAATTTCTTCTCAATGAATGAGTGGGACGTGGGATTAGCAAAAGGGGTGGAGCAAGAACAATTAGCAATGGATTGAGCGCCTCCTGCATTTTTCATTAACAGGAGGAGGCGCTCAATGCATTGCTAATTGGGTTTATTCTTTAATCAAAATAACAAAGTCAAACAAATACAGAGCTCTGGACCCAACCTGCTCACTAATACAAGTTGCACCAGTTCACGAAGTCTGAGTGCCCTCTTATTCCCTGGGTCCCGTTTTATTACAGTCATAAAAAGGGTGGGTGCATTTTCTTTTTCTTTTTTTTTTTTTAAAAGCCTGTCATGTCTGGCAGTTTTCGCAATTGGAATAATGATCCGAATGCACTGATGTACCAGACATATTTGCTTTTACAAGAACAGCTCTATGAGTTTTTTATAGGCTATTCTTGTTAATGTTTGTATTTTTATTTTTTTTATTTAGTTATTTATGCCAGGACTGACAGGCAACAAGGAAGGAGTAATAAAAGAGGGTTAAAAAAAAGAGAGAGAAAAAAAAGGCGGGAAAAAAGAGAAAGGATTAGTTACATTTCTTGAGTTGCATGCCAGGGTAGGTTCGGAGAGGATTGGACCTGATTCTGTTGGGGCCCCTTGGCCAGGTCATGTTTGTAAATGAGAACTGGTTCTCAAACATTTTACCTGGCAAAATAAAGGTTTAAATAAAAAAAAAATTCAGTTATGTAGGTAGGACCAATGCAGAACTCTAAATCAGGACTTATTAGATCGATAGAGTGATAGTTTTTACATATAATCCAGAAGAGTTACACTTATATATCATGCATTTAATGTGTCCCAGAGTGCCGTTTCCTTCCACTAATGGGTTTGCAGAAATCACATAAAAAACATACAGAAGGCCGAGGAGCGCAATCTTTGTTGGATTTGAATCAATATGTTTTTCATCCAATAAAAGCAATGATGTTAACAAATAAATTGGACAATATTTTGGGGATTTATTGATATTTCCACAGCTGTGATCTTAACTGGTCTTGAAATAAAATCCCGAGTCCGCAATGTGCGTGTCCATGATAAGACCGAGTCCAAATGTGGTCCAGTCCATGACAAGACCGAGACCATCAAAAAGCGGTCTTGAGACCAAGACCGATCTTGAATATTACAACACTACTCCTTCCTGAGCAGTATCATGGCTGGACATTCCCATCTTGTTCATACTTGTGTATAATTGTTTGTACAGATGAAAAAAGCACCTTCAGGCATCTGGACATTGCACCCAAGGATGACTTTTGCAAGTCCACAATTCTCTTCCTGATATATTGGCTGATTTCTTTAGATTTTCAGGTGTGCCTTAAAATACATCCACAGGTGTGTCTCTGATTAACTCAGATGTTGCCAGTCAATTTATCAGAAGCTTCCAAAGACATGACATCATCATATGGGCTGTACTATAATTGTTTAAAGGCATAGTAATCTTAGTGTATATAAATGTTTGACTTTGCAGAAAGTAATAAAAATGCCTTAAAAAATTATCTCTCTCATCTCTCATCATTTTGACTGCTGACTTAGTTTAGGTTCCTAGAGTTTCTAAAAGTATAATGGTAGGCAGAGCCTTCAGCTATCAGGCCTTTTTCCTGTGGAACCAGCTCCCTGTTTGGATTTGGAAGATGGGCACCCTCTCTACTTAAAACATTACACTGAAAACTTTCCTCTTGATAAAATTCATAGTTAGGGCTGGCTCAGGTGAACCACCCCTTAGTTATGCTGTTGTATGCTCAGCCTGCTGTGGGATGCCTGTGATACAGTGGGGATTTCCTCTCCACTTAACTCTATTCCCTCTACAGGTGTTTTAATACCATTAAATTTAATTTTCTTTCTGCCATAATGTCTTTTCTGTCCTGGCTTCCCAAGCGTTTCCTTCCCACTGTCTCAAACTGCTTGCTAATAGGGGATTATCTGATTGTTGGGGTTCAAATATTGTAGATAGTTTGCCTTACAATATAAAATGCCTTGAGGCTACTGTTGTTGAGAATTGGTACAATATAAATAATCCTGAACTGAACTGAACTGTCATTTAATGCACTTCAAAAACAGTTTCTTAAAATAGAAGACAGAAGAAGCTGTTTTTGAATTTACTATGCAATTTATGTACATTTTGTGGATATACAGTGAGAAATAAGTATAGCCCAGTAGGATTTTGACTAACTTTGTGAAATAAAGATATAGTGATCCGTCAATCCAACCATCTGTATACCTGCTTTGGCTTGTGAGGGGGACTGGAGCCTTTTCAGCTGGCACTGGGTGTGATGGATGATACACCTTGGATAAGATGCCAGTCAGTAAAGTGCTAATGGAGAGAAACAGACACACTCACATTCATGCCTGAAGCCAATTTAGAATTAACTCATATTTTTGGACAGACCTACCACTGCATCAATGTGCTGCCCAACATTTAGTTGCTACTTAAATGATTTGCCTTGGTTTCCCAAAGGGAAAATGATTTTTTTTGTGCATAAATGAATGGACATGAAAAGATAAACATAGTCTACACATGGCATGACTGTAGATGCAAAGCCTGTATCAATATCCGATGCATTTCCTTGAACATGTACATAGTTTCACACAAGCGTGTACAAGCCTGATTTACTGCATAGTTTCACTTTGCACCTTATCTAGCTGTGAACTGCTGCTGCACCTACATCCAGAGATAAGAAGTGATGACAGTGATCATGACGACAATTCTGTCTGCATATATACAGAGCCATCCCTTAAAATAAAAATAGCTTACAGTAAAACCAGTTTGTCATAAAATAATTGAGAAACTCTCCATACTTGGGTACACCTAAATTGCACAGTCTATATCATCTGTGGTAAATAGAAAGGAAAAATGAAAACCAGTTTAAATAGAATTATGGAGGATATATAGAGCAGCTCAATGTAAAATGGAGTTATATCCATTTTTATGTCTGTTTCTTGCTGGAACAACTGATTTTTTCATTGGTACAATAATGAAATTCACAAAGGGAAAATTGATTCTTTCTTGTTCTATCTTTAATCTACTATCCACAATAATTTGCTATTTATCACTACCACAATGCCCTTATACATTCCTTGATCCAATCAGTTTTCAATTATTGTTCTTTAAATATCACTCCTTTATTCTTTAAGACTTTAAGATAGCCGCTTCACACTCAGCTGCGAACCGATCCACTGTGAGCCGGAGGCCACCACCTGATGAAGCCAACAGGACTGCATCATCTGAAAAAAGCAGAGATGAAATTCTCAGGCCACCAAAGTGGAAGCCTTCTGTAACTTGGCTGTGCCATGAAATTCTGTCCATAAAATTATGAACAGAATCGCTGACAAAGGGGGCAGCCCTGGCAAAGTCTTTCACCCCCAGGAAATGAGTTTGACTTATGGCTGGCAATATGGACCAAGCTCTCGCTGCGGTTGTACAGGGACTGAATGGCCTGCAATAATGGCTCAGACACCCCATACTCCTGTAGCATCCCCGTAGGATACCCCAAGCGATGCGGTGGAATGCCTTCTCCAAGTCCACAAAACACTTGTACACTGGATGAGTAAACTGCCACGCACACTCGAAGATCCTCGAGAGGACAAAGAGCTGGTTCGGCGCTCCACGATCAGGACAAAAACCACATTGTTCCTCTTGAATCTGAGGTTTGACTAATCAAGCACCCTGGCATAGACTTTACTAGGGAGGCTGAGGGGTGTGATCCCCCAGTAGTTGGGGCTTACCCTCCGGTCCCCTTTCTTAAAGATGGGGACCACCATCACAGTCTGCCAGTCCAGTGGCACTGCCCCAGATTTCCACACGACATTGCAGTGGTGTGTCAACCAAGACAGTCTTACAACATCCAGAGCCTTCAGGAACTTAGGGCGGACACTGTCCACCCCAGGGGCCCTGCCACCAAGGAGTTGTTTGATCACATTAATGACCTCGCCCCCAGTGATGGGTGAGTCGTCCTCCTCATCCCCAGACTCTGCTTCCGCTATAGAAGGCATGTCAGTGGAATTAAGGAGGCCCTTCAAGTATTCCTTCGACCGCCTGACTATAGCCTTAGTTGAAGTCAACAGTGCCCCACCTGCAATATAAACTGTGAGTAGAGCACCGCTTTCCCCTCTTGAGTTGGCTGATGGTTTGCCAGAATCGCTTTGAGGCTATGCAAAAATCTTTTTCCATGACCTCCCCAAACTCCTCCCATACTTGAGTTTTTGTTTCGGCCATTGCCTGATTCCTCTTGGCCTGCTGGTACCCGTCAACTGCCTCTGGAGTCCCACAGGCCAACCAAGCTCGATAGGACTCCTTCAGTTTGATGACTCCCTTCACCTCTGTTGACCACCATCTGATTCAGGGACTACCACCATGTCAGGCACCAACCACCTTGCAGCTGCAGCCTCAACAATGGAGGTGCAGAACATGGTCCTTTTGCATTCAGTGTCCTCAGCCTCCCTTGAATGCTGTCGAAGTTCTACTGGAGGTGAGAGCTGAAGATCTCACAGACTGGGGTCTCTGCCAGGCTTTCACAGCGCACCCTCACTATACGTTTGGGTGTGCCAGGTCTGTCCAGTATCCTCCCCCACCACCTGATCAAACTCACCACCAGGTGGTGATCAGTTGACAGCTCAGCTCTACTCGACTCAGCTCACATATGGCCACAGATCTGATGATATGACTGCAAAATCGATCATCGACCTGCAACCTACCGGTGTCCTGGTCCCATGTGTACTTGTGGACATCCATATGTTTGAACAAGGTGTTTGTTATGGACAAACTGTAATTTGCACAAAAGTCCAGTAACAAAACACCACTCAGGTTCAGATCAGGCAGGCTTTTCCTCCCAGTCATACCCCTGCAGGTCTCACTGTCAATGCCCACATAAGCGTTGAAGTCTCCCAGCAGGATGATGGGAGTCACTGGATGGAGCACCGTACCCAGTGACTCCAAGAAGGGTGGGTACTCTGAACTGTCATTTGGTGCATAAGTGCGAACAGCAATCAAGACCTGTTCCTCAGGCTGAAGGTGCAGGGAAGCAACCCTCTTGTTCACCAGTGAAAACTCAGATGTACAGACAAGAAGCCGAGGGGATACAAGAATACCCACCCTAGCTCATCCCCTCTTACCAAGGGCAACTTCAGACTGGAACAGAGTCCAGCCCCTCTGCAGGAGACTGGTTCCAGAGCCCAGGGTGTGCTTTGAGGTGAACCCGACTATATTAATCTGTTAATCTCAACCTCATACACTAGCTCAGGCTTCTTCTCCACCAGAGAGGTGACATCCCAATAGCCAGTCTCAATAGCTGGGGATCAGTCCACCTGGGCTTCCACCTTTCACCACCGCCTGACACACATTGCACCTGATCCCGGATGGATGGCTGGATGAAAAATCAGCTGATTCTGAGGGAGTCATAAGGAAAACGCTGAATGATTATTCATGGAATGAGTCCCTGTTGTAATGTGAGCATTATTGGTTTGGTTAATATTACCATAATCTGCTAGGAGAGGCATGAAGTTGACAATTTGTCCATTATAAAGGTATATGTTAGTATAACATGACCAGTTTTGACTCTGGAGATAACATTACTTTTTCAAGTATTTGTTTACTGCAAACCTTTGTTTGTTTGTTTTATTTGTTTGTTTTTAAAGCATAACCTTTCATATACAATGAGCATGCCACCTGCCAGTATAATAAAAATGTAACTGCACAAAAACTGCTGGTATTGACAACAAGGTCAGCAATTGCTACATTGTGTTATCCATATCAGACCAGTCCAATAGCCACTGCAAATAAAAAAACAAAACAAATCAAAAACAAATCATCAAAAAACAATAAAGGGCTTTACTTTGTTTTCAGATTTTTTGTAAAACAGAAAATTTGAAACTTCATGGATGACAACAATAATTATATTTTAGCATTTAAAAATATTTTAATTAAAGAGCTTGTGCATAATGGTGGATTAACCATGATAGAAACATAAAACATTAATTTGGTAATTACAAATACTGTTTGTAGGGTGGCTGTGTCATAAACCTTACATTGGATAAGATTTATGTCACTGCATCTCTGTCATGTGAGCTGTGTGGCAGGCAAGGTTGGATCCAGAATGCAGGACTCTTAGGGCAGGACTGAACTTAACATTGTTTACTGAGGGAACAACAAGGAATACTGAATACAAATAAACTGGGGCTGGATGGGTACCCAGAGCTAAACAAAAACTGTTGTTGGGTGACACACAGTGGGGTAACAGACGACAACATGACAAAGAACTGACACAAACTAAGGGTTTGAATACAGATGCAAGGTAACAAGAGGATCAGGAACAGGATCAGACACAGCTGGGAATCAAAACCAGGAAGTAAATTAAATACAAGACTAAGACTTAACAAAGTAAACCAGGAAACAACTAAGACAGACAGCAACATGACACAACACTGGGAATAAAACTGAATACAAAAACACATGAGGCAAGGGACTTACACAGAGGGACAGAAAGGACACTGGAGCACAAATACGCAGGGAAGACAAGGACACAGAGAAACAGGGATTCAATATAAACAACAATAACTAATAACAGGACTTACAACTTATAGCAAATTAAGAATCAAAATCATATGAAAACTGGGAAACAGAAGAGTCCCTAATGAAAACAGAAACTAAAAGAACCACAAAACGCTGGGCAAGCATCTTATGTACAAAAATAAATAAGGCAGTGAAGTCATTTAGTGCAACAGTTGATAAATGGAAAGAAATAAACACTATAAAAAAAATTACGTAAAAATCCTTGTTCTTCTAACAGCATCCTCACTGAACCCATCTTTTTAAACCTCCTTAAAAAGATGCTGAATTGAACAGCTCAGCTTTAAAAACATGAGATTTTTAACGTAACAGTCAGTGCTGTAGTCAAGACCACCTAACCTGAGACAAGACCAAGACCAGAGTGTATCGAGACCGAGACAAGACCAAGACTTTTAGGGTCCAAGACCGAGTCGAGACCAAGACCAAGGGAGGGCAACGAACCAAGACCAGTGCCTCACTGCTACATGACACAATAAAATGTGAAACATGATCAAAATCACTTCTCAAATTGATCTGAAAGATCCACATTCCCATAAAATCACCTAGATATTAAACACTCACAGCTCAAATAAATATAACCATCTTTGGGTGACTTCCATCATTTTTCACAGAATGTAAAACATTATTAATAGTTCATTCAATCTCATTGTACATCCTATAACGACAATAAGGCATTCTATTCTATTCTTCTATTCTATCACAATAGTCCTAACTTTTCTCTACCTTTCATAAACAATACATAAAGTTATGTTGTTTTTAAACCAACAACAATCTTTGTGAAAATGGGCGCTATTTCAAAACCACATAGCTAAATGTGTAAAGCTGAAACAATGGCAAACAATCATCGACATTAAGAACTAAAGTCACAAGTTTCTCTCTTATACAGATTAAAACAGCAGTAAGTAACTGTTATAAAAATCAGTTTTTCACATGTTAAAACTGTCACCATGTCGCCACAGTATGAGACAGATAATCTGTGGGGAAAAAAATCGAGCTCCTCACTTCCTTCCTGAACCGCTCCCAGTCAAAAACAACCAATCAGAGCCAGGAGGAGAGTCAATCACTGTCAATCACTCCTCGTGTATACGCTGCTCAATGTAGATTTGGTATTGATTTGATGCCAAGTAAATACAGGGCCAGTATTGCAGATACTGATACTGATACTTTTTAATAATTATGAAGAATTTTCATGAAGTTTAACTGGTTTGAGATTTTTTTCCTTTGGATCAATAATTAGTTAAAACCCAGGATAGAATTGGGCAAAGTTTGTAAGTAGAAAATACTTTATCAAAATAAAAGTTATTGGTCTGAAACAAAAGAAAAAAACAAGACAATTTTCCACATACACTGATGTCTGGATTTTTTTTTCTTGGTAAATGAAGTGTACAAAATCATAACTCAAGTTCAAATGCAAACTTTTTTTCCCAGGTACAGTGTTCAGAAGGTATAATACAAAAATGTAATTAAAAAAATGTCCCTTCATTCACTAATTTTCTAGATTTGTTCTTAAGTAAACAAGCTGTACAAATTTAAGTTTGCTTTAAATGTTTTATAGCAAATTCCTTTTTTTCCCCAAATAAAATATGTTATGTGCCACATGTATAACAAAACACTGCAGGGAGGACCAAAGGGTGCCTGCTCTGTGCTGTGACAGGAGCGGCACTTAGACAGTCAGCTCACATCCTTGATGAAACCGCAGCGCTGCATACAGGAGAGAAACTGAAGCTAAAGTATCGATCTCATTACACTAGTATTGATCAATACCAATACCAAAGTTGGTACTGATATTATCGATACTAGGATCGATCTGCCCACCACTCGCTCAATGTACTAACGGCGGAGAAACAACTTACTTATGTGCCGTCATTGGTGGCCATGGTAACTACAGGGTTCTAGTAAGAAATATTTTTCAGCCCAGTGCTAATGCTAATGCTAATCACTAAATGCCGCTCCTGCTTGTCAATTGAGTGACGGGGCCTATGATGCAACTGGAAACCATCTCTGAAGCTTAGGCAGAAATCAATTTTTGTGGACATGTAGTTACATTTCTCAAGGTGCATGTCAGGTTAGGTTCAGAGAGGATTTTCAGTGATGTACGTAGGACCAATGCAGAACTCTAGATCAGGACTTATTAGATCAATAGTGATAATTTTTGCATATAATCCAGAAAAGTTACATTTATATATCATGCATTTAATGTGTCCCAGAATGCCTTCTCCTTCCACTAATGGGTTTGCAGAAATCACATAAAAAACATACACAACAAAAACATAATCCAGATGTTTTAACAAAAGCATTTGTTCAAATATCAGCCACCATGTTGAGAACATAAATGCTCACATTTTTAATGCAACAACAGGAAGTGACATCATCTTTCTTGAAGGCCTTTCATAGTTCCACTGGAGCTGAAAACAAATATTTGACTATAGGATGAGCATTATTCCACTGAAATTTATGTAATTGGATAGTAAGGGCCCAAAAACGGGTATTACGAGTGTAATACTGTAGAAACAAAGATATGTCCATGAGGTTAAATCATTTAGTAACTGTAGTTTAATAATGTGGTAACAATATGTTAACCAGACAGCAAGAAGAAACTAATGTCTATGCATTTAACTTTTCACAATTTTTAAATTAGTTGTAATAACCACATAATTATAAATATTGGCTGATGGTTTAGCATAATAGGATAGTATTACCATATTGTAAGACTTGAATTAATCATATTTTAGGTCCCCAGCATTCTGCTTTCCTTAATAGTGTAAATATTATGCTTAATGCTCTGACTTATTAAATGGAAATATTTATGGTAGTTTGTGTGTAATAAGCAGGAATCAGGGCTGCAAAATGAAAAACCAACTGTTCCTATTAAAGCAAACTACAAGAAGTGTGATCACTCTCTGGAAATACATATGGTAGTTTCTAAAGCAATAACTGCATAAAACCATCAAGTTACAAGGACAAATTTCTGCTTTTTACATATACTAAACTAAAAATCTCTAACGAATTCCTTCATGAACTTTTTATTATCATTTTCCTTTAAGAGCAAAGCGATGTTTATGTAACACAACATGGATAACCTTGAAGCAACCTCAAAATGATCACTTGATCAATGCCTGCGCACAAGTAAATAAATATATATTTTATTCTGAGATACAGTGTATCACAAAAGTGAGTACACCCCTCACATTTCTGCAGATATTCTAAGTATATCTTTTCATGGAACAACACTGACAAAATGACACTTTGACACAATGAAAAGTAGTCTGTGTGCAGCTTATATAACAGTGTAAATTCATTCTTCCCTCAAAATAACTCAACATACAGCCATTAATGTCTAAACCAGCTGCAACAAACGTGAGTACACCTCTAAGAGGCTACACCCGTAAATGACCAAATTGAGCGCTGCTTGTCATTTCCCCTCCAAAATGTCATGTGACTCGTTAGTGTTACTAGGTCTCAGGTGTGCATAGGGAGCAGGTGTGTTCAGTTTTGTAGTACAGCTCTCACACTCTCTCATACTGGTCACTGAAAGTTCCAACATGGCTCCTCATGGCAAAGAACTCACTGAGGATCTTAAAAGACGAATTGTTGCGCTGCACAAAGATTGCCAACACCCTGAAACTGAGCTGCAGCACAGTGGCCAAGATCATCCAGCATTTTAAAAGAGCAGGGTCCACTCACAACAGACCTCGCGTTGGTTGTCCAAAGAAGCTGAGTGCACGTGCTCAGCGTCACATTCAAATGCTGTCTCTGAAAGGAGTGCTGTCAGCATTGCTGCAGAGATTGAAGAGGTGGGGGGTCAGCCTGTCAGTGCTCAGACCGACACTACATCAAATTGGTCTGCATGGCTGTCACCCCAGAAGGAAGCCTCTTCTGAAGTCTGTACACAAGAAAGCCGGCAAACAGTTTGCTGAAGACATGTCAACAAAGGACATGGATTACTGGAACCATGTCCTATGGTCTGATGAGACCAAGATTCATTTGTTTGGTTCAGATGTCTCAAGCATGTGTGGCGGCGATCAGGTGAGGAGTACAAAGATAAGTGCGTCATGCCTGCAGTCAAGCATGGTGGTGGGAATGCCATGGTCTGGGGCTGCATGAGTGCAGCAGGTGTTGGAGAGTTACATTTCATTGAGGGACACATGAACTCCAATATGTACTGTGAAATAATGAAGCAGAGCATGATCCCCTCCCTCCGGACACTGGGTCGCAGGGCAGTGTTCCAGCATGATAATGACCCCAAACACACCTCTAAGACAACCACTGCTTTATTGAAGAGGCTGAGTGTAAAGGTGATGGACTGGTCAAGCATGTCTCCAGACCTAAACCCAATAGAACATCTTTGGGGCATCCTCATGGTGGTGAGGAGCGCAAAGTCTCGAATATCCGCCAGCTCCGTGATGTCATCATGGAGGAGTGGAAAAGCATTCCAGTGGCAACCTGTGAAGCTCTGGGAAACTCCATGCCCAGGAGAGTTAAGGCAGTTGTGGAAAATAATGGTGGCCACACAAAATATTGACACTTCAGGAACTTTCACTAAGGGGTGTACTCACTTTTGTTGCTGCTGGTTTAGACATTAATGGCTGTAAATTGAGTTATTTTGAGGGAAGAATAAATTTAGTTAGTTCAATCAACTCTGAGTATGTTCACGCTGAGTGAGGAAAGAAAGCCATCATCAATGGAGCTCTGATCCCAGGATTCACCATGGCAAGGGGTAAATAAAGAGCTGAGCCTCCATTTTAATCCGATGGATGGAGGATCGTACGTGTCAGTGTGGAGCATGACGAGTCACTTTAATCAGCCTGACCCACTCTGCCATCATCATAGACAGAATAAAAGTTTGTTATAAAATATATAATTTCTTTTATAATGTCTGCTGTCATCATTTACACTGCTTGAATTTTCATCAGATGAAGCTGAATCCCAATTTTACCTTTGATTTTAAAATCTGATTATTCAGCTGCAGCCTGATGTACATGCAGGAGACAGAAAGTGAAGATAAAAATGTGGAGAAACAGCTGAGTCTGAGTTTACTGACTGACCTGCGTGTTAGTGACTGAGACAGCAGCAGACCCCAGAGAGGAGCTGCCCTCAGGTCTGTTTTTTACATAACAAAAACTGTTTTTGCTGCACTTTATGACAGTTCAGTTTATGGCCATTTAATTGTTTAAATAATTATTCAGTAAAAATGGAATCTATTGATGGAATAGCAACCTCACTTTATTCATTTTTTTAATGGAGAATTTCATTATTTCTGCTATTACTGGGTACAAAGAGTAATGAGATTTAGAGGAAAACTGCCTTAATGTTTCCAGTTTGACCATTTCTAATCTGATCTAAGATCAGCTTCACTGATAGATGATGGCTCTCTGACAGCCACAGCAGAGATGTTTCACTGAGTTACTGTTAAAAGTCAGAGGTCAGTCATAGTTTCATATTAAGCTGAAAACATGTAGGGCAGCTTTCCAAGTCTGTAATGAATGTAAATTTTCACCAATAATTTGTCTGGGAGCTCTGATCTTCAGTCAGTCAAACTTTTTTTTTTGTTGATTTTGATTTTGATTTTGATTTTGTTTTTGTTTTTGTCGAGTACTGATGTTGAGTACTGATGTCGAGTACTGTACTGTAAATAATTTACTCAAAGAGCCTTTTTGATTGAGCTTTCTCTCTGGCCCCATATGAGAAACTCATCATCACTAATTTAGGTGTGAAAATGGACCCGACTTTAAGGCTTGATGCTCAGGTGAACACAGTGGTGAAATCCTGCTTCTTTCAGCTGAGAAAATCAAGCCTCTTCTTTCAAAACATAATCTAGAAACAGTAATACATGCTTCTATAACATCTCGTCTTGATTACTGTAATGCACTTTTGACTATAGACTATAGTCTCTAGAAGATACTACCCTATTCCAGCTGAGACAAAGAGGTGTTTTTGTGGTTCCCGTGCTCATGTACCTTTGAAACTGAATTGAGTTTCGAGGCAGACAACCTTTACCTGTGATTCTCCATCCATCTATTCTCTTCTGCTTATCCTGTTCAGGGTCGCAGGGGGGCTGGAGCTTTATTTTCTAACACAGTGATTTTTTTTTTTTACACTGACAATGACATTGTTTCTTAAATATATCAAAAAAGAGATTTGGTTGCGGTTATTAACAGAGCCTAAATGCATATTTCAGCCTTAAAAATATCACATGGTTATACTCTGTACTTTAATTTTATGACGGCTCAAAAATACTGGACAAAAATATCATTAAATATAAAGTGCAAAATTTCAGGCCAGCCCTTGCATTTCAAGTTCCTGTAACTTGGAATAGTTTCAAATTATGAAGGTAATGTTTTGCATGCCTTCTTTTAATATGATAGATTTACATAAAGACTGATTATGAGGGGGTTAAGTGGGAACATTTTAACCTCTTCCAGAATTAGTTTATTTTAAATGGAATCTTTCATAAGCTGTGATATGACTGTGAATAACAGAGTCAGGAGAGAAAGAGTGAAACTCTGGGTTTTTAAATTAAAATCTGTCAGTTGGCATGTAAAATTTCCTCATTTCAGGCATAGCTGTATTCACGAAACCTGCTTTTTGTAGGTGTTAGGAAATGCAAAAATTTGGCTTCATCTTGCATTACTGGGTACAACTTACCTAGATTTACTTACTGCAACCAAAGTAACTAAGTGCCTATGTGAAGCCCACAAGTGTGTGTTCACATGTGTATGTGAGTAAGCATTTGAGTAAGGTCTGTAATGTCGAATGGCAGACGTATTATGTTTGTATTTTTAAATGGGTCAATTTTTGGTTCACACTGTTTTAGATATTGAGTGTATATGCAGTTACTCCGCTCCCACCAGTAGGAGGCACTGTGAGATAGTGGTATGCTTGCAGCTCGTGCATTCCCCTCATAGCTGAGGAGGAATCAGAGACGACAAGCCGCTTCTCCCGTGTCATCCTTTTATTTTTCATTATTTCAGCTATCTGTAAAGCTGCTCACAGGCGCCGTGACCCGGTACCTGTAACAGTTTTTCTGGGGGCTCGTCCGGGATCACTTCCTCTGACAAACGGAAGCTGATCCAGTGATAGTGACACCGTGGACCTGATGTGGCCAATCAACAATACCCGCCTCTACATCTGATGAAGAGTCAAGACTGTGCCTCAGGAAAATAACAGCCCATCAACAACAGATACAGAGTACGGTTCTCGGACGGCGTGACCAAGGACGAGGAATTGGGAGGCAGCCATGGCAGACAGTGAGAGGAAACGTTTGGTGTGGGCCATCAAGAAAGACCTGTTCACTCTTTCTGCAGATCAGCTGTTCCAGATTGCCAAGTCGCTGAGGGCAATGCCTGAGATGGACCAATCTCAACTCGAGTCGGGGCGTGAGGATGATTGTTTTGAGTACATCAACAGTTTCATGAGCAGTAATACTCTATTAGAGTCTGAGGACGAAGGTATGGCTCATTTGTTAAACTTGAGAGATGTAGTTGATGTAACCATAAGGGGTTGTATGTCTGAGAAAAATGTCCAAATGCATGCAAAAGGTGATGACATAAACTCGCAAATTGCTAATGTATGTGGGGAAGAGATTCAAACTAATGGTGATGCTATTGATATTATTGTTAATGATGCAAGAGAAGTTGACAGTGCTAATCACCATTCAGCCACCACAATTGCATGCACACATGAGACAGAAATACACAAAATGCTAACCAGTTATGAGGAACTTGGTAAGAAGATCATGCAGAACATACCCACGTCCACTCTGCATTCTACGTCTCACTTACCAGTAAAACCACAGTCCATGCCACAATATAGAGACTTTGCACACACCAAATGTGTAGCTGGGAAAGTGGTCTCCTTAAGGGACCTTTCTTATCTCCATCGCCGGGAGTTTAAGATACATGGGGGTCAGATTGCAGACCAGGGGTCAGACATCAGCTACAATAATGTTTGCCGTCAGATTGAAGAAGGATTAAAGGAGCAGTTCAGTGATGCAGAAATTGTGAGAGCTGTCCTCAGAACTATAAAACCTGGAAATTTCAAGGACATGTTAATGAATAAGGATGAGTTAACTGTTGAAGAGCTTAAAGGCTTCCTCCACTCTCACCTGGGTGAGCGAAGCAACATGGAGCTTTTCCAGGAGCTCATGTGCACCAAACAAAAAGACAGTGAGACTCCTCAACAATTTCTATACAGAGTCATGGGGCTAAAGCAAAAGATTTTATTGGCCTCAAAGTATGCTGATACTGATGTGAAGTACAGTGCAAGCACAGTTCAAGATGTTTTCCTCCACACTGTATACCAGGGCCTTGGGCACAAACACGATGACGTTCGCAGAGAGCTCAAACCACTGCTTACGGATGCTGGTGTGACTGATGAGGCAATCCTGAAACACATGAAAAGGATAATAAGTGATGAAAATGAGAGACAGAGGCGCTTAGGTCCTGTCACCCGTCAAAGACCCACAAATGTACACAGTGCACAGGTGGAAGCTAATGCTGCTCAGTATCCCAGTGTCAAGGAGGAGGATGTGGGGAAGAAACAAAAGACAGATATTATCCAGCAACTAACAGAGAAAGTTGAAAAGCTGACCAGTCTTGTCGAACTCATGCAACAGTCAATGCACACAGAGAAACCAGAGCAAGTCAGCAACCCAAAGAAAGGAAGGACAGACAACAGAAGAGAGAAACCATTTGGTTGTAACACATGTGTTGAGCAGCATCGCTCTGACTGTACACACTGCTTCCACTGTGGTGAAGAAGGTCACAGAGCAGTGGGTTGCCTGAAAAAGCCAACACGTCAGGGAAACTGGAGCCGGTCCCTGTCGGGGGACAGACAGTGACCGGGTCCCTACAGTCCCAACCTGCTATATACCATACCTGTGAGTCTGACAAGCAAAGTTTGGCAACAGTCAGTATCAAAGCCCAAACCAGTGTAACAGATAATCCGGAACAGGAACTGCTAAAAGAATCAAGTGTCACCTCCCATGCCCTGCCCAGCAGCAAAAGTGAACGCCTAGCAAAGCTTATTGGGAGCAAAGCCCTAGCTCGCTGTAACCTGAATGGCCTAGCGGTCGCTGCTTTGCTGGATACAGGAGCTCAAGTAAGTATGATAGACAGATACTGGAAGAACAAATACTTACCTGACAATACAGTTAAATCACTAAGAGAGATTATCCATGATGAGGAAGAACTACAGGTTTTTGCAGTTAATGGTGATATCATCCCCTTTGATGGCTGGGTTCCACTTACCGTGAATCTAATGGGTAATGAAAACCCAGATCTGTCAATCACTGTGCCTTTTCTTGTTAGTAGTCTGCCACTTGAGAGACCACTGCTAGGTTTCAATGTGCTGGAGGAGATGATGAAAGAACAGCCTGAAAAGTTAATCCCCATGCTTACCACTTTGCTCTGTAATGCCCTGTCAATATCTACAGAGAATGCAGAACTCCTGGTAAACGTCATCCAGGCTAGTAAACCCTCTGCTCAGAGTGGTCGTCTACGGACTGGCAGACAAGACACTGTCATCCCAGCAGGACAGGTAACCTGGGTTAAGTGCCAAGTACCACCCAACATGGATTTGTCTGATTCAGTCTTCCTATTTGAGCCAGACGTCAACAGTGTGCAACTGACAGAGTTGGATGTTGGAGAAGGCCTGTTGGAGGTGCAAAATCCAAGGAAGCCATATGTTGCTGTACCTGTTGGGAACAACACAAGACATGCAATCACATTACCAAGAAAGACTGCTCTTGGCAGCATACACAATGTTGAAAAAGTCATCTTACCAGAGCAATCTGACATGTCTGAGCCCACAGTGACAGTCAACAGTGCCTCTTCAACCCCTGATAACCCCAGTTCATCCCCATGGAAACCTAATGTTGACCTCAGTCATCTTGATGAGGAAAAACGGGCTGTGGTTAACAAAATGCTTTGTGAAGAGGCTGGAGCTTTTGCACATGACAGCAATGATATTGGGTGCATACCAAGCTTACAAATGTCGATCACCCTCCGTGATGAGATCCCTGTCCAGAGGACTTACTCCTCAGTCCCTAAACCACTTTTCAAAGAGGTAAAAGAATACATACAAGAACTGCTGATGAGAGGCTGGATAGTCAAATCCAAATCCCCTTATGCTGCTCCGGTGGTCTGTGTGAGAAAGAAAGATGGCAGCCTGAGGTTATGCATTGATTATCGTCTCCTGAATAAAAAGACTGTTCCTGACCGTCACCCACTGCCCAGGATACAGGACCTGACAGACACCCTTGGTGGCAATGCCTGGTTCAGCATCCTGGACCAAGGCAAAGCCTACCATCAGGGCTTCATCTCTGAGAGTTCACGGCAGTTCACAGCCTTCATCACTCCATGGGGCCTCTATGAATGGATCCGGATCCCATTTGGACTCTCAAACGCCCCTGCCGCCTTCCAGAGGAGCATGGAGGAGATGCTAGGTCCCCTCAGAGATGAATGCTGCATTCCATATCTTGATGATGTGCTTTGCTATGCAAAAACATTTGACGAGCATGTTGAGGCACTCCGAAAGGTTCTCCGGGCTCTCCAGCATCATGGAGTGAAACTAAGGCCCGAGAAATGTGAGCTTTTTAAGCAAGAAGTCAGATATGTGGGGCGCCTCGTGTCATCTGAAGGTGTCAAAATTGACCCACGTGATCTGGAAGCTGTACGAACTCTGACAAGCAAGAGGCCACAAACAGTTGGAGATGTAAGGAAACTGACTGGGTTCCTGGGCTATTACCGCTCATACATTCAAGATTTCTCCCGAATCGCAAAACCCATCTATGAGCTGCTTCAAACTAAGTCAGGGAAAGCCCAGACCAGAGTACAAAACAAAAACGCCAAACGTCCCCAATTGCCCTCCCGGGAGCCTGTTAACTGGACCACTGACCATCAGCAAGCTCTTGAACAACTGGTCACTCTCCTGACAAGTCCACCTGTTTTGGCTTATCCGGACTTTAACCTCCCTTTCACCCTACATACTGACGCATCAGACCAGGGTTTAGGAGCTGTCCTCTATCAGCGCCAGAATGGAAAACTGAGAGTCATTGGATATGGCTCAAGGACCCTCACACCATGTGAACGCAATTACCACCTGCACAGTGGGAAACTAGAATTTCTCGCTTTGAAATGGGCTGTGTGTGAGAAGTTTCGTGATTACTTGTACTACTCTCCACACTTCACCATCTATACTGACAACAACCCACTGACTTACATTATGAGTACAGCAAAGTTAAATGCAGTCGGCCATAGGTGGGTGGGTGAACTCTCTGATTTCCGATTTGACATCAAGTACAGGCCTGGAAAGTCTAATGCGGATGCAGACACTCTGTCTCGCCTTCCTTTGGATATGGAGAAATATGAGATGGCTTGCACAGAGAACCTCTCTGATGAAGTTGTTCGTGCAACGTGGCATGGTAGTCAGGCAGCTGAGCGCAAAGACGTGGCCTGGGTTGCAGCACTCAACATCTCCTCCCCAGACCGACACCAAAAGCCTTACCCTAACCTGCCAACCATAAGCCATGATAATCTGGTGAAAGCACAGAGAGACGATCAAGCCATCAGTCAAATAATAGAGCTGAAAGCATCAGCTACCAAAGTGACAGATGAGACACGCAGAACTGTAAGTGGAGCTGCTCGGAGGATGCTACAAGAATGGAGCAGATTATACCTGGAAAATGACCTCCTGTACCGACAGACAAAGGGGCGGAAACAGTTGGTCCTCCCTTCCAAATACAGAACTTTAGCCCTTAAATATCTGCACAACGAGATGGGCCATGTCGGCACAGAAAGAGTGATCCACCTTGCTAGAGAGAGATTCTACTGGCCATTTATGGCAAAAGAAATTGAGGACTATGTCACTCGGAGATGTCCATGTATTAAAGCCAAGAAGCCTGTCACTCATGACCGTGCTCCTATGGGTAGCATCACATCAAGTTTTCCGTTGGAACTTGTGTGTATTGATTACTTGCATTTGGAAGCAAGTAGTGGAGGCTACGAGTACATTCTGGTGGTGCTTGATCATTTTACTCGATTTGCTCAGGCATACCCCACCAAGAACAAGAGTGGAAAAACAGCCGCCGAGCTGATTTTCAGTGACTTCATACCCCGATTTGGATATCCGGCCAAACTACATCATGACCAAGGCCGTGAATTTGAAAACAAACTGTTCCAAACGCTACAGCAACTGTCTGGAGTAGGTCACTCGAGAACAACGCCATACCATCCACAGGGCAATCCAGCCGAGCGATTGAACCGCACCATACTCCAGATGTTGAGAACACTGACAGAAAGTGAGAAACTGCGGTGGAAGGACCACCTCCCACACGTTATCCATGCATACAACTGTACTCGACATGAATCCACTGGTTACGCACCCTTTTTCCTCCTATACGGCCGTCATCCGCATCTCCCAGTCGACTTGTTGTTTGGGTTGGATGGAGATAAGGAGTCATACTCGCCAAGGGGTTATGCGGAAAAATGGGCTGAAAGAATGGCAGAAGCCTACCGGATTGCAAGTGAGAACAGCAAAAAGTCCAGTGACAGAGGGAAAGTAACCTATGACAAAAAAACAAAAGGAGTCATGTTGCAACCTGGAGACCGGGTTCTGGTAAGGAATCTCAGTGAACGTGGAGGACCAGGCAAGTTAAGATCATATTGGGAGAAGACTGTCTACATCGTCAAAAGTCAGCTTGCTGAGAGTCCAGTGTATATTGTCTGTCCTGAGAGCGGTGATCACAAGAAAACCAGAACACTACACCGAAATCTCTTATTGTTAGTAAATGACTTGCCTGTTGAAGTTGTGTCACCCCAGGCCAGGCGTATCCCTGAAAAGAGACCAAAACACAAAGAAAGACAGACAGACGCACAAGAAATGGATGAGAGCGACGACTCGGACTCAGATGATGACTGTGTCTTTCATTACTGGCTCAGAGTACCTGCAGAAAGAACTGAAGAAAGACCTCTCATTAACCATGAGAAACTTACCTCTTCTCAGAGAAAATCTTGTCAAAACCCTGTGAAAGACTCATTTGCCCCCGAATCTGTGAGCGACGATCATCATAATGTGCCCGAGCACAACCAGGATTTCAACCTGTCTGTTACAGAAAGTGTAGTTGTACAAAACATGGATGAAGACCAGCACACTTTTACTGAACATGAGAGAGACAATGGAGTTCAAGAGCACCAACAATCTGGTACAGAAGACCAATCCCAGACCCCCCCTGTTGAGCATGATCAGCCAGAGATTAGAAGGTCTGCTCGTGAAAGAAAACCAAGACAATTTCTCACATACAACACACTGGGTGAACCATCAGCCCGATCACAGACTACCGCAAATACAGTTTCTGCGCATGCAGCACCATACTCACCTGTCACAGTTGCACCTCACACACCTCCACCACTGCCCCTTTTGCCATACATTCCACCCATTTGGACACCATGCACACACCCCATTTTATACACCCAAACACCATACATGCCACATATATCGACTCCATACATGCCTCCCACCCTGATGTGCTTTTGAAGAAGAGATCTGTTTGTAATAAATGATAATAGGTGCAACCTTTAAGTTGAAAAGTTGGTAAATGTCAGGAGACATTTTTATTTTTTGTCAGGGAGCGTGTGAAGCCCACAAGTGTGTGTTCACATGTGTATGTGAGTAAGCATTTGAGTAAGGTCTGTAATGTCGAATGGCAGACGTATTATGTTTGTATTTTTAAATGGGTCAATTTTTGGTTCACACTGTTTTAGATATTGAGTGTATATGCAGTTACTCCGCTCCCACCAGTAGGAGGCACTGTGAGATAGTGGTATGCTTGCAGCTCGTGCATTCCCCTCATAGCTGAGGAGGAATCAGAGACGACAAGCCGCTTCTCCCGTGTCATCCTTTTATTTTTCATTATTTCAGCTATC
>JAMQGT020013301.1:0-56113 GCA_024447675.2 Pterophyllum scalare
AGAGGTTCTGGATCCAACCAACCCCTTTGGAAGGTTAACAGACGGTGGTTTTGACTCAGCTTTCTTTAGAGAGACCTCTCGTGGTTTGGGACGAGATTTGTTTCCTGAAGCCCCCACTTGTCCCGCACTGGAGGCTGGGATCAGTTTAAATAGGACGCATCATTGGCTCTGTTGGAAAGTTCCCAACTGGCTTGTTTTTCTTTTAACAGTTTTCTCTTTGCTGCAACTAAGGACGGGTTTGGTTCATTCTCGCACGAAGAGGCAATATGGCCATCCTCGCCACAGTGAAAGCAATACCAAGGACGTGGTTTTGCATTGGTTTTGGCCAGGCTCTGTGTGGTTGAAGCCTTCTTCCCCATGGGACAGGCTTCAACTCTGGCATTAGTTGTGTGACACTTTGGTTTCTTATTTTCTGTCTTCCAGCTGTTCAGTTGCGCATTCAAATCGGCTATTTGTTTCTGTAACACATCAAAGTCTGATTTATTGATGCTCGCTGTTTGTGTGTTTGACATGACCCGCTGCTTTGGATTACTTGAAGCAGGTTTGTTCTGACCAAGGTGTTGTCTCATACGGCTGACTTTTGCCGCTTGCTTATCTTCCTCAGTTCGTAAAAGCAAGAGTAGTTCTGAAAAAGAAGGAGGACTCTCTTTTTTTGTCCTAAGTGGAGGTCGTTGATAAGACTGTCCTCCCAGCAGCCACGAAGGAACTGCCTTAACAACTGCTTGTCAAAATCTGATGCCCTGACACCCCCGCGCCGCATGGCTTTTGTTAGACCACCATGTAATCTTTGCAGAAAGGCAGATGGTCTTTCTCCTTCATTCTGAAGTGTGTTCATAAAACGCGCAAAGAGCTCATCGCCATCTTCGACGGCTCCATAAGCAGAATCTAGCACTTCCAGGTATTCAGAGGGTTTAGCATGTGGGCCTAAGTGTTTGGGGATGTCTGCAGCAGGTGGTAAAAGGCTGTCAAGTATTCTCTGTGTGCAGTTTAGGTCAGAAACGGCTGGGTCACTCACGAGAACTTCAACACTTGTGCGCCATGCATCATAATCTGCTTCATTTTGTGGACGAGGAATGCGTCCAGAGAAGGCTCTAAGCCTACTTGGCACTGGCGACTGTGAAGGCACTTCACTACTGCGCACTACGTGTTCAACCACAACTCGCTGAACACTTGGTGGATTAAGATCAAGTGTGGGGTTGGGTTGTGTTGGCAAGTTAAAATCGGTCAGGTTTTGGTTGGAGGCTTGGGTCGGGTCACTACACTGTGAAGAATCAACAGGGGGTCTACCTGGGGAACAGTCACCCTGTGCACATGAGCCTGTTTTACTGCTGCTAGCAGGGGCAGAAACTGGAGGCTGAGAAGATTGAGGGGACACGGTTAGATTGGCTAGCTCCTCTTTGAGCACATCCTCCAACGAGTGTCCACTCAGATTGGCCATTTCAGATAGCTGTTTCATATATGCCCTGGTGATGTTCCGCACATTTGCGTGGTACACCTCAGCTAAGCTCTTAATTTCAAATGTGATTTCAGGCTGAGCAGAGCTGTGGACAGTTAGTGGCAAGAGGGGGTTTAAGGTACTCATTGCACTCGCATGTCTGAACTCTGCTATCGCCTGCCGGTGAAACTCTGAATGAGGATTATCAATACGAATGTGGCGGTTAACTGAGCCATGTTTTGAAAGGTAAGTAGCTACTTCTTCATCAAGTTCACTGTTGGTAAGGCCACTTATGATCACTGAATTAGGGATGTTAACTGACTCTTTAACTACAATGTCCATTTTATCAGATTTTGGTTTAATTATTTCTTATTGTTGAAAAATGAGTCTCATGCAGTTCACAATATCTCCTCCTGGCTGGCTCGCCATTTGTAACACACCAAAGTTACTTAAAGAAATCTTACCTTGGATTTTCCTGCCAAACTTAAGGTAAGGAAGCTTAATAGATTTGGGCCAGAAGGTTCGGCTACAGGAAGGAGATATGGACAGAATGAGACTCGGACGCACGTTGTAGTTTGAATAGGCCGGCTTGTGTATTTGTTAAAGAAAATATATTGTAACAAAACAAAAATAAATTTTAAATAAAAGTTTCCCTTTGGTACCTGGTAATCTTATTTTACAATCAGAAATTTCAAAAACTCTCCTGGGTGCACCCTGCTAATTTCACAATTCACAGTTCAGGTCTCAGTTCAAAATAAAACCTTTTCAGTGACAAAATCAATTCCACATTGCCTTAGCTCCACCCATTTTACAACAACAACACCTTAATTTGGAGGGATGGTCCAATCCGTCCATACCATGTCCTCTTCCTGCCTGTGGGAGTGTGATGAGTCCATAGAAGTCCTTAAACAAAATGTCCAAAAGTCCAGAAGGTGTCCGTGTATTTGTGTGCGAAGGAGGACAGCAAGGGCTAAATGGTATGGAAAGGATTCTTGCTGCAGCTGGCTTACCACACTGAGTAGTGCAGCAGGGGGAGAAGTCAGCTGGTTCGTCTGAGGGGTTGGCTCGCCATCACGATCAGATGAATCCAAATTTTTCCAAATACAAAACCAAAACCAAAAAAAACCTGACCTGTCAAGGACAGTGTCAGAAAATACAGTGAGTTTTCATTAACCCACCTTTCACAGCCTGTTAGCTCCTTGTAACATTAACCATGTTTACAATTTAAAATTAATTAGTGCAAAATGCAACAACCTTAACATAGGTTTTAACAGTTTTTCCAGGCTCCTTTCAGTAGTGTAAACATTTACAATATCAATCACATTCTTAACATTCTTAATAAAAAACAACTTATTATAAACCTCTTCTTCAAGAAATATTAAACCCACTTTACCCACACTGACTAAAAATTGGAAATAAACCAGGAACAGGTAAAATAATGCTCACCGATTTTCACGAGAGGCCAGCGCAAGACAAAATGGCGCCACCTCCGACTCTCTACAACTAGAAACACAGAGAACCGAACCAGTCAACATTCGTGAGCTCAACGCGTCGCTCCAGCAGTTTACATGCACAAACTCACGCTTAGCATTGGCAACTTTTGCTAACTACTTACTATATATCGCGTTTGTGCTCTTTTTCCCAGAAATCTCCGTCTGCGTTTCTCTCCACAGCACGCACAGCGTCTGAGTCGCAGTCGGAAGGGAAGAGAAAGGCCTGCCCCCCGTGACTTAAGCGGTGGGCGGGACAATGCGCCACTAGGCAGCAGCCCATTGGTCAAAGCGATGCTTGCGTTTTCCTTTTTTTCAGCTACTGATTACAATAATAAATCAACCATAAATAAAGTATACCTATGGAACTTAAAGCACTTTTGGTGTTCCTAAAGGGTGAAGGGAATTTTTATTAAAGCCCTATTTAAATGTTGTGTTACACCAAGCCTATCTCCAGTTGGCTGGGGTCTTCCAATTTAAAGAAAATACTTTCGGGTGGCAGGCTTGCATAAACGGGCTGACTGCCACCCCAAACAAAGATAAACCCACTTGATATTGTTGCCCCATCTGCATACGTCCACCTTTGTGGCATCTCAATTTTCCAACCTTCACTTTCTTATCCTGTTGCTCAAACACTCATCCACACATTTGTCAACTTCTGCCAGGGCTACTATAATTGAATACTATTCTAAAAATATTCAGCAAACTCCTGGATCCTCCTGGTAAATTGCTGTATTCACACAAGAGTTTCCTTTTCGCCTCCGGGTTCCTTCACGCTCTTGCCCATTAGTACCTCACTAGCCTCCTTCATCTCTACAACCCCTCTCAAAATCTTTGCTCCCCTGACACCGGACAGCTTTCCATTCACTTCTGCGAGTTGTGAATCCTGTGGGACATAGCCTTATGCATCCTGGTTTCAACACTTTGCAACTCTGTCCTTATCGACACTCAAAATACTGAAACTGTGGTTCAGTCTCTTAAGTTATTACTCAAAATCCACCTTGTCAGACAAGCATTTGGTCTCAGCCATTGCTCCTGTCCAGCTGATTTTATTTGTACTGTTTTTAATCCTTTGTTGTTAGAGCCTTAATAGTGTTTGTATTACACTATTATAACCAAGATGTTGTAAAAGCATTGAAAATATACAGCGCAAATTGTGCATTACACCTTTGTTAATCAGTGCAGAAACACTGTAGGCAGCTGTATTGTGTAGTAAGTGAATTAAAGCGTCAAAGGAGGTTTTGCAGAACAGTAATGCCATAATACTTGTATGTTTAGGTACTGAATGAATGAGCTATAGAGGACCTACACCAACACTTTGCAAAGCTCCCTCAAACTTGCAACTTTAACATCTCTGACTACTTTCAACCATAACCCCAGGTCACACTAATTTACATACCCACAAACACTTTTTCTATATACAGTATATTCATACATGCATACAATCACACACACACATTAAAGTCCCCTCTTCCCCTTTATGCTAACTCATCTATTCTTCTTCTCATTCCTGTTTTTATCCAGTTGTCATCATTTACATGCATGCTCCATGTTAACCTCCGATTTATTGATTGATTGCTTGCTTTTGGTATGTTTGTGTGTCTATATGTTTATATTTATGTGTATTTATGTGTAGTGGACCTGATTCGATTGGGGCCTTTTGGCCAGGTCATGTTTGTAAATGAGAACTAGTTCTTAAACATTTTACCTGGTAAAATAAAGGTTTAAAAAAAAACCAAAAAACGCCAATGTTAGTGGTATTCTTCACTCTCACTGGTAGTGGACCCGAGAGTCCCGCCCACTTCCTGTCGCCTACATTTCGCTTATAGTTGTTTGATGTCATTCACTGTCTATGGTGTCTGGTTTACAAGTCACTTCTTGTATGGACACAGCTGAAGGTTTTCATCTATTTCAGATATTATGATGTCATCTAACTTAGAGCCACAAAAGTTAATTTTTGTAAAATATATCATGGTGCCATCACATTGCCTGGCAACCACCTAGCAACAGGCTAGAGTGACCTGTGTTTAGCCTTTATCCACTTATAACACCTAATGAACGTACCCTATCATTTTAGTTTAATTATATAGGTTTGCCAACAGCTAGTTGTACTAGTTTTCATAATCTGTCAGTGAAACGTATAACTTTTATTTATTTGTGACCATTCATCAAATTATAAGTGGATTAAATGTGCATTTTTGAGTGCCAAGGAAATCATTTTTCTTTTAACTCATCGTTGTATGAAAACAGTTACCAAAGCTCCACAGAATAGTTGTGTTTTTATTATATCACTAAGAAGTCATATAGCTGTTGTGACATTTAGGCAATACATCAATGCAATTCCCTATGCTACACAAGTTTGTTCCACGGCTACTTTCATGCCCGCAAAATCAAAAAGAGTTGTGCAAAAACCAAGGAGATGAAACGCACTGTACTTTCACTTAGTGATGTAGTACACTTAGGCAGCAGGGGAAAATATCCCAATGTGTCAAATTTGAGCAGTGAAATGGAGGAGTTTTAGAGCTCCTCTTGTTAGGATGCTTCAAGTCCTCATTTCTTTTGCATTTTATCCTACATTTACAATTCAGGTGCTTTTTTCAGAAGCTCTTATCCAGTGAAGTTTACACGTGCAGGTAAAGAACAAGCTTTAATTTGTACATTATTGACAATGCAAGCAGAAGGAAAACAATGCAAAGTTATTTTCTAATGTGTCCGTGCCGTTTGTTGTCCTACAATTCAAATGTGTGGCAAATGATATATAAGATATATAGAAAAAGGAGTTTAATAAGGTATTGTGCTTTTACTGCCTGCTTGAAGGGACACAAAATGCAAGCAAATGTGCTAATATTACACAATTTACAGATATAAGGATGAAATCTGGCTGTGTGACTTAAGATTGGACTTAAAGAAAAAATACGTACAGTTATAACAGGGATTAAAGAAGTGCAAACACATTATTTAAAATCCTGCCTGTTATACTTCGAAGGAATTAATAGCTAACATTTCCTCTCCTCACAAAGGGCACTGCAAGGCCTTTAGGCACATTGAGCCAAGACCAAGTCACCCTCAGGATATTTGGCTGGACTTCAGTATGGCTGGGAGGGATGAGCGAGAATGACCAGGAGGGCTCTGCCTCAGGATTTGCCACAACTCTGACGTGACACAAAGAGCAAAGAGCACAGTAAACAGATGAACAGCGAAGCATAAAGACTAGATAAAAGCCTGAATGCCAAATAGCAGAAAAAGAAACAGGTGTTAAATTTTCAGCATGATGTGAAAAGAACCTCTGTGCTCGCTTCGTCAGTCGCTGGCTCGCTCTCTCTCTCGCTCTTTAAGATTACAGTAAGCACAAACCTAACACACATTCACATACTGTCCCAAATTTATTTCAGCTTTAAAGAACAAACACATTAAACACACATCATGTCTTTGCTCACTGAAACCACCCACTGGTGCAGAAACTCATACTCCCTCTATGTGTGTGTGTGTGTGTTTGTGTGTCTTTTCATCTGGCAAAATTAGTCAAGACTTTTTTTTTTCCAACCCCATCACTGTGAAACACTGCAGTGCGCTCTAAAAGACTGAGGAAGCACATAAGAAAATAAGGAGCTATAATGGCCTCACAGACAATGGTGTGAAACATTTCATCAACTGCAACAGCATTAATGGTAAGGCAGGTTCTCAGTATTTCCTACTGAGATGAGCTGTATACCAGAAATGTCAATGTAATTACTAAGTGCTAATCCAGAATTTAAGTCCCACGGGGTGCAGCACATATTCACCATCAGTTTTAGCTGCTGGTTGCAGGAGGTATATGGAAAGATTGTTGCTCACCAACAGTTTTATGTTTATATTAGAGAGTGGCCTGTCAATCTTAATCAAACTTCTGAGGCGAGTTATAACCAAAGTTTTTGTTAGAAAAAACACTGAAATGGTTGCTTACTTGCATTAGACTGCAGGGAGGCTGGAGCTTATTCCAGCTGTCACAGGGCAAAGGGCTAGATACACCCTGGACAGGCCACCAGTATATCACAGGGCTAATGCAGAGAGACAGGTAACCACACACTCTCACATCTACACCTCAGGCAGTTTAATTATCAATTAAACTAACATGCATCTCTTTAGACTGTAGAACTGTGGGGCCCATGAAGGCACATTGAAAAAAATGCAAACTCCCCATAGAAAGGTCCGAGCTGGCCAGCAAGTTGGAAAGCAGAGCCTTATTGCTGTGAGGAGATAGTGCTAACCACTGCACCACTTGCCCACTATAATAAAAAAAATACCCCAAGTGGCAACATAGTTAAGGGGGACATCAAAAAGAAAGACAGAGAACACACTGCTTTCCAGTGACTGCCAGTTGGTTTACCAAGACGTTTTGTGTTTAGTGATGGAAAAATGCACTTTTATAAAGCAAGAAGCCCGCTGACATAACCCAGCTCAGTCACTTTAGAATTCCACTGACGTGTCCGTCAGCTCTGTGGCAACAAGTTGATGATGGACACATGACAAAAATATCACCCCTGCACTTTTCACCTTACTCTTCTGCTGTTAAAATAAAAATTTTAAAAAATGTCACTCTTAGCAGTAATAAATCTAAAACTTCTAATTTTAAAATCAGTCAGTGTGATTGAGCATTTTGCAGCATGTCACAATCCGGGAAATATTGACAAAAGGGCGTCTTCCCAGGAGGGCAGAGACTGGTCTGTAAATGAGTTTGCTGTTGGCTCTATCAGCTTTCATCACGTCTGACTTTCATCTCATCACTTGTCTATCTGCCTCAACCCATCCGGTATCAACAGTGTGTCACACTCCGAGGTTGAGAGGAACAGATGAGGCAGGCAGAGACAAATAAAGCGCGACAAGTAGGCCAATTTGAAGGAGGAGATTCAAATGACAAAAGTTAACAAGATTAATCCGAGGGATTTTTTTTTTAAGTGCACACATCACATCACCCCTGAAAAGCCTAAAGCTGATTTTAAGCCTTATACAGGTAGCGGTAGACCATATCAACACTAAAAAATTTAAAGTGAAAATGTTTCCAACATGGCTACATTGTGGCCTGCAGCATTAGAAAGAAATTTAAAAACGATTGTAAGCATGTGACAGCTGACCAGGTGAGGAAATGCTTGGCGATGATTACACTGGAAACCTGGCCTACTTGGACTGTGCTGATTGCATGAATAAATGCATAAAATAAATATTGCAATAAGCATTGAATAAATAAATGCTATCCCAGACCACAAATGGATTACAGAAATGTCCTAATGGCTAGCAATAAAACGGTCTAATGTGCACCTAGGTCATGGAAAAGCTTAGTGTCTACATAAAAGCTGTGCATGCATGCAAGTTCTTTGCAACCATGTGCGAGAGGTTGTTATGACGTGGGACGAGTGTTTGCATTGAGGGCACATACTCAAGCTGACTGTAGGTTTCCAGGAGTCATTTTTCAAAGCGTGGTTTCATCTTCTGTTTTACGCAGAGGCACGTGACCCTTGGAATATTGTACATGTTCTATTTTGTGAGAATTGTGTAGTTTACTGCAATCTTTAGTCATTTCTGCACGGGTGCTGGACTCAGTTAATTGTGTTTCTTACAATACATTTAAAGCTACAAAGAAATCCAGCTACAAGGAGTTCTTTATATAACTGAGAGAGGTCAATGGCATAATAAATTTTAAAAAATGTGACGCTACTTGGGTTATTGTTCCACTTTCTGTAATTGCACCATTATTATTCCACTATTATCACCTGACCGAACAATGTCCGCGCAGTGTTGTTATGAATATATACAAAGAAGAATGCATTTTCCCAGATCAATGAATGCAAATACCGTGTGGCATTTTATCTAGTAATGCACTGCTCTTTTCAATCATCCATCTTCAGTTTTCCCCTGCCACAAAGCATGATGGTATGTAATGTGTGAGTAGTGGTTCTTAGTTGTACTCTACTTTTGTGAGGCAGTTTAGAAATAGCAGACTCAATTGATAGTGCACTGTGAGTGACTTCCAACACAAGCAGCAGTTGGAACGTCTGTGTGTGCATTACTTTTGTTGTGGGGATGTAAATCATATTTCAGTTTAAAACTAGGGTAAGGTTAGATTTAGGTAAAGGTTAGGGTTAGACAAGCTATGGTTAGAGTTACTTTACAGAAAATGATTGTAATTTAATGTAATGCCCTCTTTATGTGTGGATGTATTGCTCACTGATTGGAGTGCAGTGAGCATTCTAGTGCATTGCATCTATTTTATGCATTGAATGCAGATCATCAGAGATAGCTACAAAGATAGCCTCAAAAAACCCTACTCCTCTCAACCTGTCAATTTCTATCTCTTTTTAGCCTATTACAGAATTGTGCAGAAGTGCACTTTCCTCTAAGTAAGAACTTGACTCAAGCCTTGTTCCACTTCTTCCCAGAGGTCAAACTTAGTGGGGAAAGAGAGAGAGATAGCGAGAAAGAGAGAGAGCTTATTTGTGAGGTAAACTTGTGGCCTCCTTTCAGAGTCTCAAAGTGCTGCCTTGGCTGTTCTGAAGGGAGGCAAGAGTAAAAAAGAGGCACAGAAGGAGCGAGAGAGGAGAGGGAACAACTTTACCTGATGCTTAGAGAAGCACAGGTCAGTCAATTATAATCACCGCCCCCGCCCTGCCCTGCTTATTACTTTCATCTGTCTGGCTTACTGTGTGCACTTTTAACCCAACAGGACTCATAAGTAAGTGTGGGAGTCGATGACAGCCCAAAATTTGACCGGCTCTGTTCAAGCTAAGCAGGTTAGAAACTATCACCAACAAGGTCACCACGACAGCAGAAACAAGTTATTAGAGATGGGAATAATAAATGTTCACAAGTACACACAATTCAGAGAGAGAGGCAGAGAGACAGGGTACACACAACACAAGCATACACACATCTGATTTCTCTCCATGGACTAAAATCGCTAGTCCATGCAGAGAATTATTACCAGAAACACATATACGGGTAATGGCCGGATGAAGAGCGGGATCTGAGGAGAGAGAGGTTTTTTTTTTTTGCACGCAATAACACTGTTAATGGTGAGGAGAATATTAACAGGGAGGGCAAACGATCTCAAGGGCATATGCAAATTCACTCCCGAATATATCTGTAGGTGGCAAGATGTGTTCTGTGTGCCTTTGTGTATGTGTTACTGCTGCAGCCAATGCTTATGTATACAGAATCCTGCTCCCTTGGAGAGTACAGCATGATTCACTTCATTGTGCTTGCCTGGTCACTGTCATCAAGAACACTTGCAGGTTCCTTTAATTTAAAGTCTTTTAACAAGTCAATTTGTGTATAAAGTACGAGAAATCACAAAGTGCACTTTTAATGTCACACAAAGTAGTGCTATTAGAGGGGGGGAACGAGGACAAAAAGGTACATCCCTTGAAGGATAATTTAGTTTGGTGTACTTTACAGGCATATGCAATAAGACTGTCTATTTTTCTAGCTATTCAGAGTTATTTTCCTGCCTCCTTCCCAAACACCACAGGGGAGTACACAAATTTGCTGTGCAACCGATAGATCACTTCGGCACAGTCTTCTCCTAATTTGCACAATATTCCTGTGAAAGAAGCTGAACTTTCCATATACATCATTGTCTAGAAAATCATTAAGTCCGCTGTGTGGATGATGAAACACAGGTGAGCAGTAATTCACGTAACGCACCTGCTTTCAAACTCAGGCAACCAGGATTTAGACAGCACTAACTGATATTACGACCTCCTAGTTTGACAAAAAGCTGATTTAGTTTCCCAAAACTAACTCATGTGCTCTGAGATTGTTATATTAAGCATTTTGCCATGAAGAGAATATTTCAGAATTGTGCCTCTTTTCTTTTAGCAGCACAGGTTTCCGGAGTTGTGAACTTGTGCATGTTTCAGTATAAGATAATGGGACACTCTTCTCCTCCTGTCAAATGGAGGATGCGAACAGTTTTTTTGATTGGAAGATTAAACTTTTATCAGCCATCACATCGTAGCCTCATTGCAGCTTCTTGATGATCAATAAATATTGATGGAGGGGTTATTAATCATTTATTAAAGTCTTGAGAAGTGACAGACAACATAAAACCCCTTAGAGGTTTAAAAAAAATTGTTATCATTTCCTGTATCTTTTCTCCCAATAAGAGAAAGTTGATCAAACCTGCAGGTTAAGATATTAGAGGTTGGGCAAAGACAGCAGGATGATGTTATTTTGGAGGAAAATAAGTACTGAGTAAAATAGGAACTAGGTGAAAACATAAATGGAAATACAATTCTAACAAGCTTGAAGGCCAATATTTGGTGTGACCTGCTTTATTCTTATGCCTAAACTCTCTCAGGCAGATTTCTGGTCATTTCTTCAGGAAAAGCTCTCCAGGCTTCTTGAAGGACATTCCAAAGGTCTTCTTTGGATGTCTTACAGATTTACAGATCCCTCCATATATATTGACAATGACTTGAACTAAAAAATTTAATGAGACCTGGTGCCACTGATTTTCTCTCCAGTTCTGGTGTAATGTGGCATACCTCAGCCTTTTCTCCCTGTTTCCCTTCTTTAAGAATGGCTTCTTGACAGCCACCCTTCCACTGAGACCATTTCTGACGAGGCTTCAGTGAACAGTAGATGGATCAGCTGAAGGGTCAGATTGCATCTCTCAGGTCCTGTGTCAGATCTTTGTTGGGAGTTCGTTTTTTCCTGTTCCCTAAAAACATGACTTTCAGATACTGTTCACATGCTGTAGATCGTTTTTTAGGCCTTCCACTTATTTTGTCCTCCACTTGTCCAGTTTCCTGAATCATTAAGGACACAATGCACACGATGCCGAGATAGGCCAAGAATTTGGCTAATATATCGTTGGGAATTGCCTTGAATATACTATTCAATATACTATTTTATGTTGGCCAAACTGTGTTATCTCTGGTATTTTTTTATAGATTTACCATAAGAGATAAAAACGTGCCTTAAGATACAATTTAAAATAGATTCTTTGCTTAGTTGTCTGTTGTGTGTAGACACAACAGTGTTTTTTTTTTAATTACAACTTAGCCAGTGGCAAGCTAAAAAGAAAGAAAATGAACAACTTTCAGTCTTCAAATTATAATCACCAATTTGTTTTCTGTTGAGAAAAGTGAGATGAATACAATCTTGAGGCAGTTTTATGGATTCAACGCAACAACTAAAGGAGAGCTCAAAAGCATCAGCTGCAACCTGCACTTTGGGCTGGTTTAAATCATTTTATCACTGAGACTCCAGTTAGCTGTTAATGGAATTTAATGCAGTACCCAGAAATCAAATCTGCTAATAAGGCTTTCAAAGGTGTTGTAAGAGATTAGAAAAGCAGGGAAAAAAAAAAACACCACCCACTAATTTCTCCTGAAGACCAGTGCATTTGAAATCACAACACTAAACTCAGACAAGCATTTCACTAAAAAAGGTCACATGCAACATTTATCTGCCCCTTGTACAAATCTGACTTAGACATCCAAGTCTTTCACCATGACTTTCAATGAGAAAACAAATTTTAAAAAACCCAGAAAGACTCACCAGAGAGAAACTGGAAAAAAAAAACCCACAATGATTTATTGTGTGAAGAAGAAGAACAACTTATCCTTTGCTTTATAATATCTCACAAAAAATACCTTGAGACATTCCACCTGCTTCAAAAGTCTTCCATCGGCAGCCAAAATTGAACAAAGAGCTTCTGGCCGCTGACACAGATTTACCAAAGTATTTCTTTTTCAAGAGGTTAAACTGGTGCATGTCTTAAATATGAAGGGAGAAAACCAGTTGAGTTACTGAAAGCTGAGCTGATGCACCAACGATAAAACCAGCTCATCTGAATGTTTGGGGAATCCAAATGTGGGGTAACACACACACACAAACACACCTTCTAAACAATGCTATTAACATAACATCTGCCTCAATCATTGGACGTGTGTGTATGTGTCTGTGTGCGTGTGTGTGTGTGTGTGTTTCTGTTTTGTAAGGGATTTAAAAGCAAATTTCATAAATACACTGCTCAAAAAAATAAAGGGAACACTAAAACAACACAATATAACTCCAAGTAAATCAAACTTCTGTGAAATCAAACTGTCCACTTAGGAAGCAACACTGATTGACAATCAATTTCACATGCTGTTGTGCAAATGGAATAGACAACAGGTGGAAATTATTGGCAGTTAGCAAAACACACTCAATAAAGGAGTGGTTCTGCAGGTGGGGACCACAGACCACTTCTCAGTATCTATGTTTTCTGGCTGATGTTTTGGTCACTTTTGAATGTTGGTGGTGCTTTCACACTCGTGGTAGCATAAGACGGACTCTACAACCCACACAAGTGGCTCAGGTAGTGCAGCTCATCCAGGATGGCACATCAATGCGAGCTGTGGCAAGAAGGTTTGCTGTGTCTGTCAGCGTAGTGTCCAGAGGCTGGAGGCGCTACCAGGAGACAGGCCAGTACACCAGGAGACGTGGAGGAGGCCGTAGGAGGGCAACAACCCAGCAGCAGGACCGCTACCTCCACCTTTGTGCAAGGAGGAACAGGAGGAGCACTGCCAGAGCCCTGCAAAATGACCTCCAGCAGGCCACAAATGTGCATGTGTCTGCACAAACGGTTAGAAACCGACTCCATGAGGATGGTATGAGGGCCCGACGTCCACAGATGGGGGTTGTGCTCACAGCCCAACACCGTGCAGGACGCTTGGCATTTGCCAGAGAATACCAGGATTGGCAAATTTGCCACTGGTGCCCTGTGCTCTTCACAGATGAAAGCAGGTTCACACTGAGCACATGTGACAGACGTGACAGAGTCTGGAGACGCGATCTGCTGCCTGCAACATCCTTCAGCATGACCGGTTTGGCAGTAGGTCAGTAATGGTGTGGGGTGGCATTTCTTTGGAGGGCCGCACAGCCCTCCATGTGCTCGCCAGAGGTAGCATGACTGCCATTAGTTACCGAGATGAGATCCTCAGACCCCTTGTGAGACCATATGCTGGTGCGGTTGGCCCTGGGTTCCTCCTAATGCAGGACAATGCTAGACCTCATGTGGCTGGAGTGTGTCAGCAGTTCCTGCAGGATGAAGGCATTGGAAGCTATGGACTGGATCGCCCGTTCCCCAGACATGAATCCGATTGAGCACATCTGGGACATCATGTCTCGCTCCATCCACCAACGTCACGTTGCACCACCGACTGTCCAGGAGATGGCGGATGCTTTAGTCCAGGTCTGGGAGGAGATCCCTCAGGAGACCATCCGCCACCTCATCAGGAGCATGCCCAGACGTTGTAGGGAGGTCATACATTTGGACTTGTTTTAAGGACATTACATCAAAGTTGGATCAGCCTGTAGTGTGTTTTTCCACTTTAATTTTTTGTGTGACTCCAAATCCAGGCCTCCATTGGTTAATAAATTTGATTTCCATTGATGATTTTTGTGTGATTTTGTTGTCAGCACATTCAGCTTTGTACAGAACAAAGTATTCAATGAGAATATTTCATTCATTCAGATCTAGGATGTGTTATTTGAGTGTTCCCTTTATTTTTTTGAGCAGTGTATATAAATGCAACCAAAGGCACTATGAACAATTAAACTATACACCATATCTTTAGGTTGTTAGCTTTGTCACACTTGTGGCTCCAGCAATCTCATCTCATTCCCCGGACATCAAATAGAGTCAAAGCTGCTGGCATCTCAGCTGTGCACAAGGTGTCCTTTGGTGTAGGTTCATTGATACACTTGTGGCGACAGTATTTGATTCTGAGAGCTAACGGTCCTCTTTGAAAAAGTGACAAAGATGCATTAGGAGGAGAGAGCCGGGGTGATGATAGTATAAATCACAAGAATGTCACCAGCAGGCTGCAGTTTGAAACTAAATTAAAGCTTGCACGCTGGACACGGTCAATCTCTATTTTGCTTTCACTTATTCTTTGCTTAGATTTCACCAGCAAAACTACTTAAGGTTTGGGTTCAAGTTTGCCTATTAAAAATGTTAACCCCCCAAAAAAAAATTACGCTAAAGTGACACCAATGGGTTCCATCCAAGTGTCCACACTGCCGGTGTGGCAGTCCATTAGTTTGCTGACACATGTATCATCCTGTTACTGTCAGCAGTATATGACAAAGCCTGCAGCCACCATAGGGGTCTGACAGATTTGTGTATGTGTGCCTGAAAGAATGAAGGTGGGAGATGGGTCCCCCTGAGGCAACCTTGTATCAAAGTGATGCAATAACACAAAAGATTGATGCTGCATAGTGGCGATGTGAGCACCTTGTGATCCCTTGTACTTGTCTTGTGTGGATGCACGGACATCAGTGCATAATCAGATGTATCTATTAGGGAGAGTAAATTGCAATGCTGCCGGGCTGCCAGCTAAATGACAGAGAACAATTTCCTCTCCAAAAAAAAACAAAAAAAAAACAGCAAGTGCAATGTCAGCTACACACATTGGAACAGATGGAATTACTTTCAAGTTGTAAAATGTTATAGGGCAAATAAGAAAAATTAAAAGTCATTTATTTCGGCTATTCTGCCACTGGATGTAGCAACATACTTACTATACAGGTATGAAAGGCAGATGTACACAGGGGTCAGGATTAAAACAATTATGGGTTAAGAGCTTGAACTGCTTAACTTGTCAGTGTCAGGGTTTGCACATTTATTCACAAAAGACTGCAATGTGGCCATGGAGTCTCGCCACAAAGTTTAAAGAACTGCTGTGTAATCTATGATTGTGACATGACCCCCGTGGCTGCTTTCAGTGTTCTATTGATGGCCTGAGCTTCTGTGTTGATCTGAGAAGAGATATGAGTGGGTCTATGTTCAGGTCACCTTTGTCCTCCTTGCTGGTTTGTGTGTGTCTGAGAAGAGTGTGTATCTAAGAGTGACAGATGTAGTCTCCTTTAATCAAAGCTTTTGGAGGACCCCACTGTGGACTTAAGGTCTCTATTAATCATCATGAAAACAGAGGGGAACATGGTGAGACAAAACTGGAATACCTGACAGTGACAGAGAGAGACTATGTTTTTCCTTGATTTTGGTTCCTTTTATTTGTATTGTCTGGGCTTTGTATATATACTGCTCAAAAAAAAAAAAAGGAACTCTTTAAAAGCATATCAGATCTCACTGGGAAAAAAAAAAATCATGCTGGATATCTATACTGATATGGACCGGGCAATGTGTTAGGAATGAAAGGATGCCCCATCCTGTGAAGAAAATGAAAATTATCAACCTAGAGAGGGCTGAATTCAAAGATTCACCCAGATAATCAAAGTGAAAAAGTGATACAGCAGGCTAGTCTATTTTGTTGAAATTTCATTGCAGCAACTCAAAATGGTATTCAGTAGTTTTCATGCCCCCCACCCCCACCCCCCCAAACATGTATGCTTGTAATGAGATGGCAGATGGTGTCCTGGTGGATTTCCTCCCAGATCTAGTCCAGGGTATCACAGACACCTGGACAGTCTGAGGTGCAACCTGGCAGCATCAAATGGATTGAAACATAAGGCGAGTGTGGAGGTAGTCAATGATATCAATTATTTCATCCTCCAGGAGCTGCCTGCATACTCTCGCCGCCTGTGGCCGGCCACTGTTGTGCACCAGGAGGAACCCAGGACCCACTGAACCAGTGTAGGGTCTGACAATGGGTCCAGTGATTTCATCCTGATACCCAATGGCAGTCAGGGTACACTCTTAACCTGAATTAGTTGAGTTTAATAAAAAATCGCGTGGAAACCCATTGCCTTAAACCATTCTAGTTTTTACACAAAGATGAAACTAAACAGGTTTAGTTGTGTTAACTTAGAACCTTAGTACAATTTATCAAACATGTTTAGTAGTCTTTACTAAAATTGATTAGCTCATATAAATTTCTTCTTATTTATGTGAGCTAATCATTTTTAGTAAATACTACTAATTTTTTCCAAACTTACATGTAAAGCAAATAATCAATTTAACTTTTAAAGCTATTTATATTTTGTTAAATGTACTAGTTCTTATATAGTGCTTTTCTACTCTGACTGAGCACTCATACAACACATTTACATTTACCCATTCACACAAGCACTTCCATGTGTAACTAAGCTAAGTGCTTTTTATGGTCTAACATTCATACAACCTTGTGTTGGAGAGCAACTTGGGGTTCAGTATCTTGCACAAGGATACATTGGCACACGGCCCAGAGCAGCCAGGAATCAAACCGCCAACCTTCTGATTGGTGGGTGACCTGCTCTACGTAATGAGCTACAGCCACCCCGAGATGTGTTGTTAATATAAGTAATAACATTTCCTCTGATGTAATTAATTACCCTTTTGATGTTCAAGTTGTATTGAATGCAACACGTGGCTGGACAAGTGGACATTGATGTCTCTTATAACAATGTAAACTGAACATTACAAGCTTTATGAAGAAATAAAAGGTGTGGCAGAGCTGTTGCATTGAACTGCATTAGATAATGCAGATTATCTAATGTTGCAGCAGAGTTTGAATATGGCCCGCCCCTTCTTTAGTAATCTCTGCTTAACAAGTTCATTCCACTCCATATTTTAGTAGAAAAGTACAGTTAACTAATTTGATTTAGTAATGGGACAACATTTTTACCAAACATGAAAGAATAAGTAATGATTACTAAAAAGTTAAATTACAATTAATATCTGGGTTAAGAGTGTACTGTTTCCTAGCCTGTAGTGATTTATGTGTCCCTCTATGGATATGCCTCCCCAGACCATCACTGACCCACCACCAAACTGGTCATGCTGAGCAATGTTACAGGCAGCATAACGTTCTACACGAATTCTCCAGACCACCTCCTCTTATCTGTGAAAACCACAGGGCACCCCTGGTGGACATGCCAAATCTGGGATTATATGGCAAATGCCAGTCGGGCTCCACGGGGCCAGTCAGTGAGCACAGGGCCCACTAGAGGACATTGGACACTCAGCCTGCCTGTTTCTGATTGTTTGGTTAAAGACATTTGTTACAGGTACCGGGTCACGGCGCCTGTGAGCAGCTTTACAGACAGCTGAAATAATGAAAAATAAAAGGATGACACAGGAGAAGCGGCTTGTCGTACTCTGATTCCTCCTCAGCTATATTTATTAACACATCACATTATCAACTGTTAACACTGTCCATTTTAGATCAGCATTATCTTGCTGTACACACACATATATAATGTCTCTTTAGACATGTTTCAGTGTCCATAAATCACACAGCTTCATCAAACAATAACTTTTTGTCACAATATCTCCTTCATGTCTGTTTCCCATTTCACAGATTAACACTCTGGTTAGTACTGTACTTTAAATGTACCTTTAGAAAAATACCATGAGGTATTCCTGGACTCCATGTTAAACAGTAGCATGTCAATAAACACAAACTTTTAAACATATTGATTAATTTATCCATTTTACTCTTATCACTTCTCCCTTTAACCATTTCTCTTATCAGTTTTTAATCTATTTAAACTAGTACAAACATATAAACATGAAATACATTTAAAACCTTTCCACTTAATACGTAAGACAGCGAGAATGAAAGAGCATTAGCTCACACAGGCTTTCAGTGGTTAGCTACCTGCTAGCAAAATGGCGCACACCGCGGCCACTTTCACTCTCGGTGAGTGTCGGATCTCATAACAAAGAATAACGCTTCTTACTGCTCATTAACACCTTCGTTCTGAACTCGACTTCATCTACAAACATTAACTAACAGTTACAAACATTTTCCTTACAGTTTCATACACTACATACCTGAAATAATGAAAAATAAAAGGATGACACAGGAGAAGCGGCTTGTCGTCTCTGATTCCTCCTCAGCTATGAGGGGAATGCACGAGCTGCAAGCATACCACTATCTCACAGTGCCTCCTACTGGTGGGAGCGGAGTAACTGCATATACACTCAATATCTAAAACAGTGTGAACCAAAAATTGACCCATTTAAAAAACAAACATAATACGTCTGCCATTCGACATTACAGACCTCACTCAAATGCTTACTCACATACACATGTGAACACACACTTGTGGGCTTCACTTATTCACACAAGTGGCCTGCTGAAGGAGGGCTTTGACAGTGCTCATTCTGTTCCTCTTTGCAAAAAAGTATAGAATACTAGTCCTGCTCATGGGTTAAACACCTTCTACAGCCCTAACCAGGTCTCTCAGAGCAACTGCCTGTCTCCTAGAATCTCCTCTATGCTCCTCAGACTGTGGTAGAAGACACAGCAAACCTTCTGGCAACGGCATGTTTTGATGTGCCATCCTGGAGGGGTTGGGCTACCTGTGCAACTTGTGTAGTGTCCAGGTGTCATCTCATGCTACCAATAGTGACACTGACCCTAGCCAAATGCAAAATTGGAAAGAAACAAAAAAACAGAAAAGATAAGGAGGGGAAAATGTCAGAGGCCTCCACCTGGTAAAACCATTCCTGTTTTGGGAGTTGTCTCATTGTTGCCCCTGTAGTGCAGCTCTTGTTAATTTCATTAACACCAAAGCAGCTAAAACTGATTAACAACCCCCTCTGCTACTTAACTAACAGATCAATATCCCAGAAGTTTACCTGACTTGATGCTATACTCCGATTAAAAAGTGTTCCTTTTGAACATATGTTAGAAGTCCAAACTTCACCGCAGAAATAAAAATGTTTATATCCTAGCAAAAAGGCTTCATGTTATACAATATTATGGATGTGATTACTTTCATTTTTTAAATTAACTAGCAAAATATATGACTAAATGTGGACCCAGCTGTACTGTAAGAGGTGGCAATAGCTATAATGTTGTACTTTAAAACAAAATGTTATGACTATAACATCTGCTCCCTGAAGGAGAGAAATTAGTATAACACCAGGTTCCTATCAAACTGAGGGATGACTGTGATGACAGGGTGTAAATGTGCAGACAGGGGCTCACAAGTGTCATCACAGGTCATCTGCTTTAAAAGTGTGAATAGAGGTGCCTTCAGCCAAGACATGCAGGGATGTGATATCCCATATTATATGGTGTACCTAGCAAATCGACTGAAAGGTAGCAGTGGTCCACAAATCATTTGCTGATGTCTTGGTGGATACATCCATTTTTACATATCCTATATGCCATATTAAAAGTGTCCACTGAATGCTAATTAAAGAATGGCGGGACACCATGAGATCAACTTTTGCATGTTTACTGTAACCTAACCTACAGAGAAGCACAGTTTTTCAGAGAAATGATTGCTTCTATGGACTTCTGACAAATCTTTGTAACAAGAAAGAAAAAAGGCAGAGAAAAGGAAGAGCAAACAGAGTTGAAGCTACAAGTGAGAGACTGAGAGGCAGTCACATAGAAGACGCTGGGTGGTTCATAACATGCCAAGTGTAATACGCCTGCTAGTATTGAAGGCCTTTGGCGAAATCGCCTCTTTTAGAGGCGGCAATTGAACTCTTCCCTACAATTACATTTATCAGCAATGTGTGAATCACTTGACTCTCTATCTGGGTTCGAGTGGTTTCATTAACTCCCTATTTTCACTGTGGAAGATGTGTCACTATACTGTAGACTGAGTGCTTATTGAGTAGTAATGCCATGCTCTCTGTCTCTGCCAAAACTACTCGTCATGAACTATTTCAAGACCATTATGCAGAATAAGCTCAACTGTCAATGGCTACAATAACTGATTTTTTTCTCAAACTAAGCTGTCATTCTCTCTATTCAACTGCAGGAAGAGATAGAGACATGCAGTAAATGGATAGAGAGCAGCCCAAAATCACACACTCATACACAAACACAAAGGTATTCATGTGTTAAAAAAAATGATGCCTCTGTATAGCTGAGCCCAGACATTGTGGAGACTACCTGTACTTTCGAGACTAAATTTTACTGGAAAGAAAGAAAGAAAGAAAGAAAGAAAGAAAGAAAGAAAGAAAGAAAGAAAGAAAGAAAGAAAGAAAGAAAGAAAGAAAGAAAGAAAGAAAGAAAGAAAGAAAGAGAAGAATCAGATATAGGCAATACAATTTTAACCATCTTAAACGTATATAAAGGTATTTTACTTTACAGTGGCCATAGCCAAGCCTGCTGTGTGTTTCCCTTGTTTGTCCCTCTGTGCTGCCTTGCAGGTTCCTGGTAGGTGGAGTTAATCAATGCAACTGGGAGCACCTGGAAAGTCTCCCAGGTGCATTTATGAACTGGCTCTCTCAATCTCTGCTGTCTCTCTAACCCCCCAGCACCATGCTATTTGTTTGGCCTTGACCTTGTTATTTCAGGTTTTACACTATACAACACCACACATTTAACACTTATACTGGAAACACTAACTAACACAATACATTTATGGTCTTTGATTCTTTTTTGTTAATAAATAAATAACATTTTTTTGGTTTAAATTGTGCATCTGTCATCATTTGTTTATGAGCTGGACTATGTAACCCCTATAAAGACAAGACTCATTTGACCAGAGCTTTTTTTTCTCTTTGTGAATATTTTTCACATAAAGAAATTGTGAAATGATAAAACTGCATAAAAAAAAATTGAACATCAATAGTTTGGAAACACTTCTTGATAACTGTCCCTTGGCCTGTCACACTCTGTGTGTTACCATATCCAGATGGGCAACACAGACAGCTCTAGGTTATGCATGCCCACAGTCACCCAACTGATTCATGGTTTGCTTTAAAAATGGATCCACGTTAGACATAAATGAAACTGAAGCTGGTTTCTATATGATCTCTCTGTTAAATGTACTCTTTTTACTCGGCACATGGTGCTGCTATCCATGTGAGGTAATGTAGTAGGTGAGGAAAAGTAAGCAAACCTAAGTGGTTTTCATCAGATTTGACTGTTGATTTTGTACATACATCTTTTTATTTATTTATTTTATTTTATTTTTTTGTTTGTTTGTTTGTTTTTCATTTTTGGTGATTAAAATTAAAGTTGATTTAGATAACCGTCCAAAAAATGTGGAATCACCAAGGCTACTGCTGAGTGGATTGTTCTAAAGGGAGTTTGGCTAAATGTGGAAGATAGTATCCTTATGCTCGCAGTTCTGTGTATGAAAATACTCCTCCCACACTCTAAAGACATGCATGGAGTTAGGTTAATTGGTGACTCTAAACTGGCTGTAGGTGTGAATGACCCTGTCTTTCACCCTACAACAGCTGGGATAGGCTCCAGCCTAGCTGTGCCCCTGAATTGGATAAGTGGAAGAAGATGGATGGATGGATGGATGGATGGATGGATGGATGGAGTTGTTACTGTACTGCAATGTCCATCCTTTGCTTGTCATTACTGGTTTCAAAACACAGAGATGGTGATGATGGGAATCGTCAGCTCAGGGCTTCAAAACTGGACCCATGGGTGCCATATTAGTGGCTACATTTAACTTTCATATTCAGTGTATGGTTTGACCAAGTAGTTCTTTGTTTGTTTGTTTCAGATTCTTACCTTAGAATTATTACGGTTACAGAGTAAAATTGTTACCATGTAGAGCTTGACTTTCCGGGCTGAGGTGGAAAAAAATACAGGCGAGTACAGTAAATAAATGTTCACCTGTTTACTCGTTTTGACTTTATTTTAGCTAATACTGTATATGTAGTGTGTTCAGGCAGCTTTTTAAATACAGGTACTGTGCATTAATCCTGAATTGTTCGACACTGCATATCCATGTCATTTTGGGGTTTGTGTGTGTGTGTGTGTGTGTGTGTGTGCGTGCGTGCGTGCGTGCGTGTGCGCGTGCGTGCGTGCGTGTGTGTGTGTGTGTGCATGCATGCATGATCTGCACATATGTCAGGTTCGGCACAGCTTAGAGGATTTCAGCATAAATCATGGTGTAGCTCAACTCCTTCAAGGTTAATATCTATGAGGTGCAGGATCCTATATATCTTCACCATAATGAGCCCATCAGCTGTCACGCTCCAGAGACAAGAGCAGGGCGAAGATTCACAGTCTGAGTCATGATGCACGTGTGTGTGATTTTGTCTGCATTTGCTTTGTATTTGAGCACTTGAGAGGGCTCAATCTCCTGACAAGGATTTGATGAGGAGCACTCTGATAACAGTTAGTGCTCCATCAGCATAACTCTCTACGGGTTAGTTAAGGCACAAATGTACAATAAACAAACAGAAACTCATGCTGAGAAAGTGCACCACTCCATCATTTCTTGAGACAAATTGGTTGACGTAAAAGAAAAGAATGCAACAAGAAACTTTTTCCTTTTTTGTTTTTCTTTTCTGAAAGCCTGACAGGAGTAGTGCAGCCAGGGAAAAATGTTTTTAAATGTTTCTCGCAGAGGGGGGAAGAAGTAACGTGGGTACATGCTTTGGTTCTCTGAAAGAAGGGGGAGAGGCGGAAGCTCTAATTAAGGATAAGAGACTTTTTTTTTCTGTCTCTCTCTTTTCTTTTGTGTGCCTCAGCAACTTTTGCAGCACTTCTTTTTTATCTACTCTTTTTTTTTCTCATTTACTGCAGTGGCAAGCACATTCCCCCACTCTCTCTACAGTGCCTGCAGGATGGGAGTGCGCTGTACAGCCTCCTGTCAAGGCAGAAATGCACATAACCCACATACTTGCACTTGTGAATTCTGCAATTTGGGACCTGGATAAGCATGCACATGCTTAATCATGTGTTAACACAAAAAGCCAGAGATGCATTTACACAAATATTGTGTTAGGAAGAGCCCTGCTGGGAAACAGCAGGGGTGTTGGATTTAAAGATGATGTGATCCCTTCCAATCTCTGCTAATGTGTTTGTTTCTGGAGAACAATAAAGAACTTGAATTACTGCCTTGCGGTAGCATGTCTCTGCCAACAATAGTAGTTCATTAAGAGAAACAATAAACCGATTTAGATTTCTTGTATGTGTTCAAATGTTTGGCCACTAAAGCTCATTTTGATTCAAGCCATGTTAGTAGAGAATCTTTAGATATGTGTGTTGCTCCAGAGAAACTGCTTAACACACATTTTCAGCACAGTTTCAAGATTGTTTCATCAATACCAATATATTAAAATAGGTCTCGGTTAGCCCTTTAGCCAACCAAATGTGGAATAGGGTCACGATCTCCCCTTCTGTTCCGTAGTAGGTTTTCATTTTCTAAGAACAGTATTATGTCACAACAGATCTGACATTTTTTCCTTTGAGCTATGAAGTGCTGGCATTATTACTGTATCATTATTAATGTATAGACTCTTGAGTAAAGGCCAAAACATGTTTTATGAAGTAACAAAGACCTCTATCTTCGATCAAAAGCATGTAATCAGCTTGAGTCCAAGTGAGCATTTGTGGCAGATAAAAAAAATCAAATAAAAATAAGGAGGGCAAAAACACGGAAGAAGCCGTAAAGGGGGGGAAGATACAAACATTAATTTAGAGAGGGAGCGAGGAGATGATGATAAAGAAAGGGGAGAAGCAGAAGAAGTTTAGATAGCAGAGGACGGCAAAAAGTTTGGAAGTTGTTGACCAAAAGGAGGCAAAAAGGGAAGGGAGTCAGGTAAGGATAAGAAATAGATGAGATGTAGAGATGCTGTGGATGTCTTAGCTAGGAGACTATTAGCATTCACACCCTGATGCCTTCCCCTGATTCTCCCATCGCTCCCTCTATCTTGTCCATCAGTTTCCATCTAAGCCTTCAGGGCGAAAGATGCACTTTTACACATGCATGCACAGTCACAGTTGCACACACACACACACACACCATGTAGTATAATAATTTTTTTTAAAGAGGAATAGTATTGTTTTATATTTTTAAATTTTTTATAGGAATCTCAATGAGCCTCTTTTGCATTTCAGTTGTTTCCAGGACATCTGCATCATCCAAATATGCTTCTAATCTCAAATCTCCAGTGAGCTGTTGTGAAATACTTTGTGTCTTACTTTCATAACCATCTGCTATATTTATTCTTTATTATTTTATTCTGCTATATTCTTCTTTATTCTGTTAATATGAAGCCTAAGCGTAGGCATGGTGTTCTCTCACTGATTTCATGTGTTTGTGGCAAATATATCAGTGTGTCAAAATGGAAGCAGTGACAAATCATTAATGTACACTCAGCACCTCTGCTGTACTCACTGTTTCAGTAGTAGCTCATTCCATTGACACTAGGCTATGAAACAACCAAGTAAATCTTTTACAGTAGCCAGCTTCTCCATTAAACCTTTGTTAAAATAGTACTGAACTCATTTTACACTTCACTACTACATTATTGGAATTGTGCTGGACAGTTCAAAAGTGATGAATGAATACAACTGATGGGAGTTCCCTTTTACCTGTGTTAGTGCATGGCAGAAAGTAGGATAATTTCATCAAAGGGTTTATCCCTGGAATCTCACTGTGGAAGGGAAATACCTCTGTTTCTCTATGGCATGAGTCACACAGGCATAGAGACCAACTGGTAGCCCCTTGCAACCTCTTTTGGTTAGGGAAAAAAGCGTCTTCCCACCGGCAAGTAGTTGCTGGGAGATTGCTGCCAGTTGCAAAGACGGTACTGCACCAAAAATTTCCTTGTGATTGCTTTGGTTGCTAGTAGATTACTGTGGTTGCCCATAGTTTGCATGGAAGATGCCAGCTAGTCTGCAAACACTCCCTAACTACTAGCTGAGCAGTAGTGAAACTTTAAAAGAAGTCAAAGATTGTCTCTAACAGCTCATTTTCCAATATTTTTAGTTGTGAACATCTTTTTTTTTTTCAGATCTTTAATACACAAACATATCACAAGCATTCACAGACAGACCAGGATGAGGAAACAACAGAAACTTGTTTATTCTGGTTATGTTTGTAAAATTTTTGTACAGAATGCTGAAATAACAACTTACATGCTACAGATAATCTTATTATAGCATTAAATGTAAATTATACCAAACATTCTGAATTTATAGAAATGTCTCTTTGAGGCTCTCTGGTTAAATTTTCCTACACAAAATCTGTCAACATGTAGCACTATTAGACTCAGTATTTGTCCCACTGCACGCAGCAACAAACACACACATTTTTTTTGCTTTTGGCTGAAATTTTAATCTTTAGCTAAAATCATACACATGCACACAAACACACCTCCAAGACGTAATAACTATAACTCCTAATGACTGTTAATTGAATAATCGGATCAGTGCAATTAAAGAGGAGTGATAACAAGGTTACATATTAATTTTATTACTGGCACATTTACAGCCAGACTGCTGATTTCACTCAGCTGTGAAGACAAAGGTCTTGATGCCAGCTAAATGCGTTTGTGTGTGTTTGAGTCTGTGATTTGTTTCTGAAGGAGGAGAGGAGAGGAGACAGCAGAAGCCTAAAGAAGGGTGTACGTGAAAAGGTTAGCATGAGAGTCCGAGGAGAAATCAATAGACCAAATGTTGACATAACCTTCTACTCATCCTATATTAACCATACCCTTGTGGCCTGTATTTGGGGCAACACACACATGCTCATATGGTCGAGTGCACTCTGTAATGTATCATCCAGGAGTTCACAAGGGACTGCTAGAGGTTAAGAGGGAACATATGTTGTAGCTAGATGACTGCTGTGTGTGTGGGTGTGTGTGTATCTTAGTTTTCATTTGAAAAAAAAAAAATAAAATATATATATATATATATATATATATATATATATATATATATATATATATATATATATATATATATATATATATATATATATATATATAAGTAATTAGTGCTTTTCTGATTTTCCCCCCTCCCTTCCATTTATATATGGCTTCATATGTACACTGATCCCAAAACTCCACAGCTATTTTTCTAAGGCAGTCATTATGCCACATACTTAGAGGAAGTGTGTGAACCTCAGAGGGTATGACTAATGAATAATGTGTATGTCTCCATTATACTGTAGGTTCATAATTTAAGAGAGAAGTGCAAGATTAAATCATAAGTGACAAAACAAGAAAATCTTTCCTTTAGGCTTATCCCCAGACATCCAACAGTTGAAAAATATATACACACAACATATGCTCCTCTAAACACACACACAAAACACAGAAGCTGAAGTTGCTGAGGCATTTAACTTAACAGTAAACACACATTAAAAAACAGGTGTACTCACCTATAGTTTTGTCATGCATTAAAATTCATACAATCAGAATAAGGTGTTTTAGATAAGGTGTCAAGGAGCGCCACCTCACACGTCACGTTTTTTGAAACCTCAATCCACCATAAGGAGGTTTGAAATGACTGGCTGCTACAGGCAACTAAAGCAGAGCATTTCATGTCAAACTGCCACAACTTCATCAGTGGACCTCTTTGTATCTTTTGCCTCAGTCAAAAAGTGCATCTTGTGTTAATATTTTAAGAAGTTCTTGTCCTGGGGCATTGTATAAAACCATGTTTGTCGTGGGGGCTTTGAGGCCTGTTTTTCTTTGTTTCTTTAACCTTTTTGCTGTTTGTCTCAGAATTCTTTGGGCTGGGTCCCCTCGCTGGGTCCACGCCCCGGGAGGAGTTTCCCCGTGATTCCATCCTTCCTGCACCTGCTCTACATTTGATGATCAAGTGCTGGGTATATCAAGGCTGGAGGTTGCAACAATTCTTTGCCTTTCTTATGTCATGTAGGAAATTCACTAGAGAAAGGAATGAAAATGTTATGTAAATTACAGTGACTGGGTCGCATACACAATGTATAAAGTATACAAAAGTTGGTGGACAGTGGTACAGGAAGAGCAGCAATACTGAGCTGTCTCAGAGTGACTGGGCTGAGTAAGAAGATCTAGGGGCAGAATGATTGGTTAATGGCATTAGATGACTGGAGAGTCCTACAGGAGGCAGTAATGCACCATCCTGGATGCCAGCTGTCATTAAGCAGAAGAAGAAGAAGAAGAAGAAGAAGTTTTTCTGCCCGTTTGTTGTCACCATTATGGTGAGCATTAGGTGTCCTTTGTTACCAGTTGTTTGCAATCACCTGTCTGTAGCAATCCCATCTCTCCTCGCTTCTCCTAATTACCTGGTATGAGCTCTCTGGGAAATCTTGCCACCTCAAAAACACACTCACCTGTTGCCTGTGGATACCTCCAGCTAAGATTGCCCACTTGGTCACCCATTCTCTGTAGCCTGTCAAAGGAAGAGCCTGCCCTCTCTGCCTGTTGGTCTCACTAACCTTTGGTTTGCCACCAGCCACCCACAGACCCCTCCATTACTCCTCTCTTCTAAAACACAAGTAAAACTGACTAAATTTAGCCAATTCATCTCTGCAAACAATGTTCCTCTGCTGGATTTTTGTTACCGCCCTATCTCTTCTCTGGCGGAGCTCCTGTGCGTGATACCGTTGCAGAGTCTTGAGCCCACTAGCTGTTCACAATTCACTTTTTGTCACTAAACCTCTTAAACTGTCACTCAGATCTGCTCTTTGGGTCTGCTATTTCCCATATTATGACAGTGTTATTAGATGTTGCATGCATACTTAATTCACAAGCCAAGGCAGTAATTCCCAACGAGACATAATCATTTTCTTTTAGAGGTCTACAAAGTCCACATTAGGATGTTGGAGGTGTGTCAGTGAGATAGCTCTGGTTTGGAGATGTATTTTCCTATTATTTATCAGTCAGAAGACCAAAATTTGTGTCCCTTTTGGACCTTTGTGGTAAGGATTTTGTCTTTCTGTTTTCACTTTCACTTAATGGTTCAGTTAAGGCACTAAAAAGTTCTTGATTCGGTTTGTGCGCATGAAGTGGCAGCAGCCATCAAAAGCCACTGCCACGTCATGCGTAAATGTGAAAGACTGCTAGAGGCTTTGACAAAACATCACTTGATGACCCAGGAATGAGAATGGGCCAGATAGAAAGAGACTGTACAAATTGCACCTGAAGTTTTCCATTGAGCATACAGTCAAAGACCGAGTCTTGTGAAACAATGTGGCCTGAACAGAAAAGACTGTGATGCATAGTAGTGGAAAGAATCCAATTAAGGGTTGCGTCATTGCATTGTAGGTGAATTGAATGTGGGCTTTTCAACTGGATAATGGTCCGAACACACCAAGTATTTTTCCTTTTCTTTTGTTTTTCTTTTTTTTAATTTTCACCAGCCGGTGTTAGTAATGTTTGGCAATGTTAGCAACATTAACTGCAAGTTTTTATCAAAAACATGTCTGCATCAGCTTCACCCTCCCAGCACTGACTTATTTAAGGAAAGCTAGAGCCCTGGATTTTGCGTTGTTTCTTAGGATTTGGGGCAAAATACCACAGTTAGAACTGCTGCACCCATTTAGAGACCAGGACCTCCACTGTCTGCCAAGATAAATAAATACATAGTTTGTTGGTGACATTGCTGCAGGAAAAAAAATGACAAGTCCAAGTGACATTACTGACACACTTTAACAAAACAAGAGAACTTTCTGTCCAGTGCATGGGGACAGCAGACTATAAATATCAACTTACATTTTTATATTGAACAAACTGTCATGTGTATTCATGCAGCGTGGCATAGCTATACTTCAACTAGAAATACATAATTTTAAAGACATCTAGGTTTTCGTCCTGCGGAGGTAACGTCAAACTCACTTTTGTCTCTTTGGTTAAGTGAATTAATAATGAATGCAAAGTAATTAAACTAACAGTTCAGACTATTCCCATATTCATACTACCTAATATCTTTTTTATTTCAGTTATCTTTCATTGGCTGGTGTAAAACAAGTGTCTCATTCCAAATGTATGTTATAACAGTGGGTTCTGAGTATAGCATTTCCAAATAACTCACCTGTGTTGTTATGTCAACCTTATAAATGCATGTGTGAAAACAGTGGCCTGATTGCACTTTCAGAAGACATGAAGCAACATTGAAATTTATTTGGAGTGGTATTCTGGGCCACCTGATAAATGCATAGTCCAGTATAGCTTGCTACAAACACATTTTTTTAATGCCAGCACTGTATTTGGTCATAATTTGTTATTGCAACATTGCCATCTGTTAACATTGTATTTTCATGATTAAATTATGCAGTCAAATGTAACATTTTGAGAACATAAAAAGGTACATAGTCACAGCACCATTTTATAAAGTTGCTCCAAAACGGCCAGCTATTATATTTTTACTTCAGTATTGCTTAATTTGAAACATAAAGCTGGTGTAAGTGACCAGTAGAGGATGTAACTACTATTTTGTCCAAACCAAATGTTATTTGTCAGGCTTCGTTTACCTCTGGTTTGGAGAGAACACAGCTATTGTTCCACCATGTTCACTAGCTGGTTGGTAATTCTGTCTGTCTGCAAACTGGTTGTGGGTAAAGCACAGAGTTATGCAGAGTCTGTTGAAAGGAGGTGCCTGTAGTATAAACCTTTTTCTCTAGAAAAGGATGCCACATTATTTGATGGAAAAGAAAATTATCCACTTACAGAGGGCTGAATTCAAAGACACCCCAAAAATTAAAGTGAAAAAAATCATGCAGAAGGCTAGTTCATTTTGCCATAAATTCAAGGCAGCAGTTCAAAATTGTACTCAGTAGTTCGTATGGCCTGTACGTGCTTCTATCCATTCCTGACAACGTCGGGGCATGCTCCTAATGAGACGAGGTGGTGTCCTGTAGGATCTCCTCCCAGATCTGGACCAGGGCTTCACTGAGCTCCAGGACAGTCTGAGGTGCAACCTGGCAGCATCGAATGGACCCAAACATAATGTCCCAGAGGTGTTCTATTGGATTTAGGTCAGGCGAGCGTGGGGGCAGTCAACGGTATCAGTTCAATTGCCACATGAGGCTAGGCATTGTCATGCACCAGAGAGGAACCCAGGAACCACTGCGCCAGTGTAGGGTCTGACAATGGGTCCAAGGATTTCATCCTGATGCCTAATGGCACTGAGGTTGCAACAGGTGGATATGCCTCCCCAGACCATCACTGAGCCCACCACCAAATCAGTCATTCTGAACAATGTTACAGGCAGCATAACAGTCTCCACGGCTTCTCCAGAGCCTTTCACGTCTGTCATATGCTGAGGGTGAACATGCTCTCATCTATGACAAGCACAGGACGCCAGTGGTGGCATTCTATAGCAATAACCATATTGGGCTCCATGGTGCCGGCAGTGACCACAGGGCCCAGTAGAGGACACTGGGTACTCAGGCCACCTTGATGAATTTTGTTGGTTGATTGTTTGGTCAGAGACATTCACACCAGTAGCCTGGAGGTCATTTTGTAGCTCTGGCAGTGCTGCACCCTGTCCCTCCTTGCATAAAAGAGCAGATACAGTTCCTGCTGATGGGTTAACACCCTCTAACACCGGGTGATCATCACTTAAGCAACCTGTTACCTGCCCTTACTTGCCGTGAACAGCTGGTCAACACCGAGAGTATCATCGCTGAGACGTGAGATCAAACATAGTTTGAATTAACATAATTACATCATCGTTTGTCCTATCGGAAAATTTCAAATGGTTTCTGAAAGCTGAGAAATTGCGCTTTGTATTCAACATAGGGTTATTATGGGAATTGTTGCAGAAAGTCCGCAAACGATGGGACATTTGAAGTAGGTTCTGTCGCCAACAGGTTTGGTATTAAAGGGTTAAGGATCTTCTATGGCCCTGTCCAGCTCTCCTAAAGTAACTGCCTCTCTCCTGGAATCGCCTCCATGTTCCTAAGACTGTGCTGGGAGACACAGCAAACCTTCTGGCAATGGCATGTATTGATGTGCCATCCTGGAGGAGTTTGACTACCTGTGCATCCTCTGTAGGGCCCAGGTATGGCCTCATGCTACCAGTAGTGACACTGAGCCTAGCCAAATGCAAAACTAGTGAAAAAAAAGACTTTTATAAATTTATTAGCACAATAAATATCCATTCATTCAGAGTGTGTCTTTTATGGTGTTAAAACTGCTTTTGTGCATATAGTCTTCGGAGACAATAATGCTAAATAGCATTCCAAGAAAGATCAGAAAGCTATCCCCTCACTGTTCTCACAGATAAACAGTGAGAGAGTGATTTGTGGCATTACTGTTGCATGGCACTTTCTGGAAGGCCACTGCTTTTCGTTAAATAACAGCTGCAAGAGCCTTTTATAATGAGGGCCTCTCTCAAACCTAATTACTTGCTTTACTGTTACGCATACAGTACAAGCAGGCACACACATATGCACACACATCTCCCAACTTCAGGCCAATTAGAGATTCAACATTTAGCCCCTTTTTCTGTATCCCTGACTCTCCTACTTCCTCTTCTCTCCTCTCTTGCATTTTTCTTCTAATTGGTCGTCTTGGGTTTCTGGGTCTGTCTGTAAAAACCTGCTATTTATTTTGGTTTTGAATGTTCAACTTGTAGCTTTTATTGGTTATTTACATGGTGCCTTGTCATACCATGCAGGCTCTAACACAAAACGGTGTCTAACACTGATGACTCATCCAGTATGTAATGTATAATTCGGCTTCTAAACCAACAATCAGGCTGGAACAACTCAACTCAAATCACCTGTGGTGTACACGAATGTGCTAAAAAGAGAGTGTGCCTATGTTTGACTCATAAAAGCATAAGAAAATAAAAACAGAACACTTTTGGCATATTCTAAGAATCCCATTTATAAATCTCAAGTTTTGAATAATATTCAAGACTTGAATAGTGTCAGTGCAAATGAGGGTCTCAAAAGGGTCTCAAAGCAAAAAGCAATTTTTTTTAGAAGACACCTTCACAGCAATCGTATATAAAAATGAAGACAGGGAACAGTTAATAGTCAACTTACATGATAGCTAGCACCCAGCTTGTGAGTGTGCTGCCAGTGCAGTGCATCAGGTGAGGCAGTAAGACAGAAATATGTTATGTGCGTCCCAAGTTCTAAAAAGACAACAGAATATTCTTTTATACTGAGTCTAGACTTCACTTAAAGTACATAAATTTCAACTTAACATATCCTTCCGATCAAAAATGATTGATTGTAAATGAGGCCCCAATCAACTGACATGATGCAATGGGGTGGCTGTGGCTCAGGAGCAGGTCATCCACTGGGAAGGTTAGTAGTTTGATTCCTGGCTGCTCCAGTTCTTATGTTAAAGGCTCCCTGCGCAAGATACCAAACCCCAAAAATTGTCCAAGAGGTGTAGATGTAAACTGTATTCAGTCAAGAATCCTTTTGCCACACAAAAGTCAAGCAAGTGCTATGCAGAAATGAATCTTCTTGGTTTTTGTTATCATAAAAGGTTGCCTCCTGTGGCTGAGCCTGGATTCAACATTACATAAATGCATACAGTCAATACACATGAGACCAACCAAACAACCATTCAATATAAAGCCTTAATAGAGTTAACATTTGCTCATTCCAACTATTTTTCAAAGGCTAGACAGTTAATGAGTTGGGGCTTTTATGTCAGGTACTGAGTCACTGATTTGTTTATAGATGTTGAAGGTCATTTCATTCATATTTATGTATAAATATGGCCCTTGAAATGCTTTCTTAGGTCCCTGATATTTAAAGCTCTAATGGACTGTTTCACTCAGACTCACAGTCTGGATGAGTGTTGGTTGTGCTGTGCAGCAGTCTGCTGTGTTTGACCTTTTAACGTCTTTCAAAATTAATATAAATACATGCAGAGAGGGGAAAATACACACCTGGAAAATAAACGCACTAGAGAAGAACACACTTTCATAGTGTCTATAAAATCTAAAACATCACATTAAACACCTGTTTTGTATTTGAAAGCCAGGTACAAGCAAAACTCTGTTTTTTAGGCATTTGGTAATGAATTCTGATGATAGTGGTACAGTGTTTAGCAATGTTACCCGACAGCCTGAAAGGGGCCCTCTGTGTATGGTTTACACATTCTCCCTTTGCCTGAGTGGGTTTTTTCTGGGTGCCACAGTTTCCTTGGACAGTTCACAGTTGCATGATATTTGGTTGTAGTTGCAAAGGCGTGTGTCAAGGGTTGTGTATCTGCTCTCTGTGTTAGTGTTGTGATATTATACTGTTGATCAAAAGTATTTTCATTTTAAACTGCGCAAATTGCATAGGAGTTGTAGTGATGCAGATAGGTGAGAAGGTCAGAAGCTCTCATAGGGGATCATGTTCGCCCTTCTGATACAAGGAATGGGAAGGACTGCACACTTGAAAGACAGCTTGCATATAATACATAAGTTGCTTATACTATATAGCTTGCTCATGTCACATAATAGATTGAGTGTGCAACTTTGGTAAAGGACAAGAGGTTCAGACAACAACAGGAAGAACCCGAGACATAGAAGAAGGAACAACGTCTGAGAAGAGCACATATCTGCCCAGCAACAGAAGTATATTTAGCCCCAGCACCCGCGAAAGTTATAGCTTAGAAGTAGTATAAAAGCAGATAGAAGCAGGAAGTGGGCAGATTGCATTGCGCAGCAGCCTAGGGAGGAACAGCACAGAGACGCTTGAACTATCAAGGTATTTGTTGCAAATGCAATCTCAAGATGCATCTTTTACAACTTATTTAGTGTGTCATTTATGTCATTCATGAACTTACAGTATTTTGTATAACTGATTGATGTATTAATAAAACGAGCTTAACTCATAACTGACTCTTGCCCGCTCTTTCTCAAATCAACCAACCTGGGAGGAAATCCAAAGGGAATTTCTGACATTAGCCTTGAGATGGACTGGTAGCCTGTCCCCCGCCTCTCACGTCATAGTGTCAGCTTAGTTAGGCCCCAGCCCCCAATACCGCTTGTCAGTAAAGAAAATACACTCACCTGGCCACTTTGTTTGGTGCGCCTTGCTAGTACTGGGTTGGACAACCTTTTGTCTTGTCCATATTGACATGATAGCATCACATAGTTGCTGCAATAACATGATTTTCCCATTCCACCACATCCAAAAGGTGCTCTATTGGACTGAGTTCTGGTAACTGTGGAGGGCATTTGAGCACAGTGAACTTACAGTGGGCTGTGGCATTTAAAGAGTGGCCCGGTGGCGCTGAGGGGCCCAAAGTGTGCCAAGAAATTATTCCCCACACCGTTACACCAGCAGCAGCCTGAATTGCTGATAAGCAGGATGGATCTATGCTTTCATGTTGCTTACACCAAATTCGAATCCTACCATCTGAAAGTTGCACCATAAATTGAGACTCATGAGACCAGGCAATGTTTTTCAGATCTTTTTTTGTCCAATTTTGGTAAGCCACAGTGAACTGTAGCTCAGTTTTCCGTTCTTTGCTGACTGGAGTGGCACCCAGTGTAGTCTGTGCCATAGCCTATCTGCTCCAAGGTTCAACCTGTTCTACATTCAGAGATGCTCTTTTGCATACACTGGTTATGAAAAGTGGGTATTTAATGTTTGCCGTAAACAAGCCATTTTCACCCAGAGAACTGTCACTCTCTTTTTCAGACCGTTCTCTGTGAACCCTAGAGATGGTTGTCCAAATAATCCCAGTAGATCAGCAGTTTCTGAAAGGCACCAACAACAATGCCACTTAAATCACATTTCTTCCCCATTCTGATGCTTGGTTTGAACTTCAGCAGGTTGTCTTGACCATGTCTACATATCAAAATGAATGTAGTTGCTACTCTGTGATTGGCTGGGTAGATATTTGTATTAGCAACCAGCTGAACATGTGTAACTTATAAAGTGGCCAGTGAGTGTATGAAGAATGATGGATTTTTCCTATTTAACATGATGACAAATTCTGTTTGTAAAAGGTTTTTATTTTAACAATATAATAGGCATTGTGAAACCATAAGAAACAACATGAAAAAAGGCGTTGCTCAGATGCTTTTTTGCACTGACAATTCAAATCTATTTTCTTTTTGAAATCCCTATAGAGTCGATACTGTATAATTAGTTTTTTCATGGTACTGTAGTGACGTTATTGCATTGACATGTACCTGTATTTAAACGTCCTCTTGTCTCAATATTCCAAATTATGTGCTAACACTTTTGCCCATCATGTTGTTCTTTATTACTGTACTGTTGCACTTTTGAGAACTTTCAAGTCACCTTCACGGAATCTGAATCTCCCCCCACAACCACCTCTTTCCACTATCGATTGTCTTTCATCAGCTATACATTGCATTTAAGCCACACTTTAAGCACCTAAATGGTTGAGAAAGCTCACTTCTGTGGGTTGTGGTTTTAAGAAGAAAAAAAAATCTGACTCTGCATTCTGCCATGGCTTTGGGAGTGGGATGAGAAATATCCCAATTAATCAGTATGGGGGGGTGGGGAGAAAAATAAACCCTTGAGTCAGGTCCACACCACGTCCCCTTTAATCAAATCCACCCCAACTTCACTTTAATCAGAGCATTTTTTTTCTAATGCTAAATACTAAATAAAGCCTGGAGTGCACGAGGGGCAGAGGGGGTGGAAAAACCCCTTGGAGATGGCCTGTCATCAGATGAGCTTGTTACTGGAGTGGAAAATTAACCCCTTCAAAGACACCTGACACAGAAACACATGAGAAAGAGACGAAGGTCCATTGAGCACACATGGTACGCGATGCCATTTGTATGCATTGCAGCATGAGCCCTACTTAGGAGTCACACATCTGCGTAAGTGAGTTTTTCCCCCCATAAGCTTCCTCTGATTTCCCTACCATATTCCACAATATAATATCTGTTACTCAGTGAAGCAAAAATAAAAAATAAAAAAAGGGGCGGGGGGGATTGGGAGGCAAGTAAACTGTTAATTAGCTGGTGTCTTCTTCTGTCTGTATGCACGTAGTTTCAATCAATTGCAAAATCTTTTCCTTCTAGGAATTTTGAAAACAAGAGTTGAAAATTAAGTATTAAATGTTGAGATACTCAGGTCTTTGGTTTTCTGTATGGCTTGATCTTATTGATGAAAGCTCAAGCTCTGGCTATTGGCTCTTCATAGCAAGAGTTCTTTCTGTCCCTTTCTCTCGTACACACCCACATGGACACACACTTGCCACCGGTGTCCTCATTAGGGCTTCCTGCCACTTCAGCACTTTGCATCCTGTCTGGTTTCAGCAGAGCCAATTTAAATGATTTGAGTGTAGATGTGAATCATTTATGTAAGCTCTTGCAGGGTTTTCCATGTAATAAAAAAAAGTTTATCAAACTTTTTTTGATTTTGTTTCTCACTTCTGTCTCTAAAAATAAATATGAACCTAAATTTCTGCTGTGAGAAGGCTAAGAAGTTGTGACTGATATTTCAGGCAATAAAAATAGTCTACCATTCTGCCATTTCTTTGTCCCTAAACATGAAGCGAAGTGGATGATAATGCCTACAATGATGGGTGATACACTCCATGCCCCCACTGGGTGCCAAGTAAAAAAACCACACAGTCACACAGACCTAAAGACTGGTGAGTGACCCCGACAACCTCCAATCACTGGGGAAAAGCATGTATTCACCAACCAGGTGGTGAGTGGTTGCTAGAGGTTGCTGGTAGCCAAAAGGGGAAATTGGTTCTGAAAAGGGTGCTGCACCAAAAGCCTCCATGTCCTTACTTTGGTCGCTAGCAGGTTGCTTCACTTGCCTGTAGTTTATGTGGAAGGCTTGCAAACACTCACCACCTACTCACCGTGCATTAGTGAAACTTTAAAAAGTAAGATGCAAACCACAAATGGTGAACATTGGCAATCAATTTTGCAGGCTAGTCAGCATCTTCCATGGAGCACCATATACCATTTATTTACAGCCATTTTCACCTTGCAACAACCAGCACCCTTCATTCAGCCACTTGCCAGTGGGTCAGGAAATACACATTTTGTCCCTGCTGGCCAGTCCCTAGGCCTGTGTCACTTGGGCTTCAGCAAGCAATTTCACAGAAAGCCAGCAACCACTCGCCAACCAGTTCGGAAGGCACATTTTTCCCTTGGGACTAGAGGTTGCCAGGGGGTCACCAACCAGTCTCTGGGTCTGTGGGAAAGTAAAAGTCTAGATTGTGAAAGCTTTGATGTGTACATGTAAGTGAGCAACCAACAAATATTTATATGTTTATGGATCAAAGACTAAAGCTCATCAATGTCACTGAAATATTCTAATCAAATACATAAGTGATATTCATCTAGTAAATTATTCCTATTACTTCCTATTAATCATAGAAACATCTATTGTCTTCTTAGAAATTCCATTTGTGCCTTGCAGCAACTATCAGATAAATACAACCAAAAACAACATCAAAATTACAGACATAACATCAACAAAAATCAGAGCACAGTTATGTCAAAGCAACAAGCACAAGACACATGACCACTAATCACGTGATGGTTGCTGGAGGTTGATGCTAGTCGCTGGGAAATTTGATAAGGTCTCAGTCACAAAGGCCTAGAGACCCCCCTGGAAACCACCTGTCATTTGGGAAAAATGGATATTTCCTAACGGTTGCCCAAACCTCCTTGTGATTGCTTTGGTTACTACTATAATGATGCAGTCATCATTTGAATGGAAGTGAAGGACTTGTCTGCAAAGCAATCACTAGGAGGTTTTAAAATGCACCTTTCAGACTTTTGACCTACTCTGCTTTAAAGAAACTTTTGGCCATCTCTAGTGCTCTGTCCTTTTCACCTTATTTTGTGCTGGACATACACACATACATACATATATATATATATATATATATATATATATATATATATATATATATATATATATATATATATATATATATATATATATATATATATATATACATATATATATACACACACACACACACACACATATATATATATATATATATACACACACACACACACACACACACACACATATATATATATATATATATATATATATATATATATACACACACACACACACACACATATATATATATATATATATATATATATGTGTGTGTGTGTGTGTGTGTGTGTGTGATGTAATGGCACTTGCCTCTCTCCTTGGACAGGTTTTAACTGAAACACTTTGCAAGAGAAAGCAAGGAAAGTGTGCCAAAAAAGTAAAACCCAATAAAGAAGAAGGAGGAGAAGATTAAGTGAAGTGAAAAAAAAAAGAAATAAAGGAGCATTTAAGTTTAGCATCTCCTCCACCTCCATCTCGGCTGGCATATTCGTCTGACTTTCAAGATGAATACACTTAATAAAACCATTTTATTTCCTTACATTCTTTTTTGTTATATTGTATACAGTATTATTATATTTTATACATTATTTGTTGTTTAAAAAGTTCTAATCATTTTTCTTATTAATAAAAATGAAAAAGAATGTGATGTTTGGGGGGCGGGAACAGATGAATTTCAATTAATTTCTATTAATTGAAATGAAAATTTGATTTGACATGCGATCCAATTAAGTGACAAGCTAGCTCACAGAATGAATTAAACTCATTTGTCAAGGTTTTACTGTATAAGAAAAATAGCCCTCTGTAGCTTTTTTATTCTTGTTTTCTTTTATACCAGACCTGTAATCAAATTTCTGCTCTAACCATCTCAACATTGGACTCTATGGAGATTGACATACTTGTGCAGCAAGCCAAATGGCCATTTGAGGAGCTGCAGCTTTTGTGACTTCTGCATTGGCTTCATTCTTTAGCCACGGAGGTTGGATCTAAATGATGAGTCACACACAGCATACACACACACACACACACAGGCACAATAATACCAATAACATATGCAGACAACCAGATAATTTCATCTCAATCCTAGTTGTCATAAAAATGTGTGCCCTGCTTGTCTGCGTAAAAATCAGCCTGTCATCATGGGTTCTCTGTGTTGACATGTGTGATGCAGTAATTTACAGTGTGTAGCTTTAATTCCATCTTCCCATTGTGAACATGTCACATAGGTTTTTCTGACACTGTCTGGGTCTCTGTCGGAGCATGTATGAGAGTGTGCGTGATTGTGTGTGTGAATGGGGCTAGTTTAATCTGACGATGCAAATTATGTTTGACATTAATGAAATGTTTTATGAAGCCATGGCCAGAGGGCAGCTGTGGGGAGCCACTTGCACATAAGCACACACCTACGTTCATAAATACAAGTGTTTGCATGCATACCAATACGCAAATGGGCTTGTGTGCATGTTCTCACATTCACATGTACTTTCAGACACACACACACACATACACACACACACACACACACGCACACACACGTACATGCATGTGCATATGTACACATGCATGTAGTTGTGTGAAATTTAACACAGGCACACACCAGGGTATTACAAAAGGTCCCATCACTCTAACCAAAGGTGACAGAAAACTACCGCCCATGACATCCTTTCAACCACTGCTCCATCCTGAGACTGTCCCTTGGAGAAAAACAACAGCATTAGTTGTTTGCTCATGAACTTCAAGTGAACTATGTTATCAGGGCTGACATTATTTGGGGTTATTAGACTGTTAAATGTTAAGTTTGCTAATATTTGCTGATTTCTACCAGAGTGCTGTAGTAAAATCATATTCTTCTTAACTCTTTTTCCATAGTGTCAAGTTATCAACCCCAAACCATGCATCCTGAAAACTGTAACAGTCAGTTTAATGAAACAGTCTGTGCGTCTTTGTTGCTTTGTTGACTTAATATTTTTAATATTTTAAACAATATTTTTAATAAATTACATTTTAATATTATTTGAAGACCTTTCATTTACACACTGTTTTTAGTTCCACAGGGCAGTTGTCTTGATCCATTAGTTGTCATTATATACTCCCACATGGCATCACACAGCATAGCATTCATTACCATAGTTACACAGGTGATACGTGCCTTCATGTTGTGTAGAGCCAGATGACAGGGATATACTGAACTCTCTAACACTTTTTGACTGAGAGTAACGAATGGATGACAGGAATCCTTTTAAAACTTAACTGTCCCTGAAATCAAACATGATATGCTTATTCATAAGTTAGGTTGCAGTTTTTCTCATGTGTACCCCCATACACAGTCTATCTCAAAATATCAGGGAAGCCTACTCTACAGATAATTTCAAGAAACTCTTAAAAAGACGCCTTTTTAATCTGGATTTAACTAGCCTTTCCACCTAATAATAATAATAATAATAATAATAATGATACCAATGTACAGCTGTACCCGCTACTGGGTACAGCCAGTTAGTAATCTGGCAGATGCAGAGCAAATGCACAGTTTTCTTATATCGGCCTTCCACTTCCAAGTTTGCTTTTTTTCTATATGTCTCAGTTTGTGAACTGAATTCATCTTTCCAGTTTCCGATCCAGTTCCCATCTGTCCCAAAAAGTTAAAGAGGTGGATATCTGTAAAACCTCTGCATTAAAATAAAGTCACTTGATGCAAGTCAAACTACTCTTTTAATTTCTATTCATGACTTCAGCCAGTCTCATTCAAATATGGTCTGTTAGCTTGTTATATTTATCACCGTTTTAACCTTTCACTCTGTCGGGGCTTGCAGGTTAGAGTTCTGTGATTTGCAGAGACCGGAACAGCTGGAGAGCAGCCAGGTCTCCCTAGGCAAACCACCTCTATTTTTTCTGAGTCACGAGCCTGTAGAATAGGTTGTCAAGGTCACAGCGCTGCTGGGCTTTTATTCTGCTGAGTTTTATTCATTTCGGCTGTCTAATTAGGCACTGTTTACACTGGAGCACCAGCACACGTGAGTGGAATTAGCCGTGTATCACAACAGAGAGCTTGCAAAACACTAAACACAAGTATCATATTCGAGAATTAGTCACAAGTTCTAATGAGTAAAGCTTAACTTTTCCTTCTGCATTGAATCAATGTAGACCCTACAGCATAACTTCTGCAAGTGAGCCACGCCGCTGCCAGCATTTACAGTAAACCTCTGCCTGGTGTGCCTCTTTGTGCCACAATTCCAACATCAAAGCACTAGCTGGTAGTGGAGTTTGTCTCCTCAAGTTGAGCCATTCACTTCCCGGCAATTCCGAAACTGGCTTCCCTTAACAGCGCCAATGGTTTAAAATGTAACACATCAGTTCTATTTTGAATAAAAGAAGAGTGGCTGCTTTTGCATTTTTATACACAAAGAAAGAAAGAAAATAGCATATGTAGTAGTATTCTGTTTGACACTTTGTTCAGACTTAGTGTAACTGAACATGCTGAAATTCATCAAACATCTTTAATGAGTCATATGTTTTTAAATAGGTTATATATTCTTTTTGACCAAATAATTCAGAAGTACTCCAGATAAGAAAAAGTTACTTTTTGGTTTTATATATAAATATAACCAAACTATTCAAAGCATATAAACCAGTATTGTTATTCATTTTGCTTCAGCAACAGCCTCTGGTCTGTTTTAGGCCAAGCTATATCAAAGATGTTGTGCCTTGCAGGGCAAGGCCAAATCCAGCCTTGAAAAAAAATTCCACATTTACATATCCAAGAGTCACTTCCATTGACTGCAATAAAATTCCCTGGGTAAGGAGGCTTCTGGCATGTACGTTCTAGCACCAGCTTGGAAAAAAGAAGAGTCTTCGCTGGAGTTGAGGAAGGGATACAGGTTGAAGAAAAACATTTGTAAAATTTGGTTAACCTGTTTATCTCTACATGGTGGTACAATGGTCTGTCAGCATATTCTAGTGAAACATCCCATTGACCATCCAGAAATGTCAGAAGATGATCAGAGATGTGGTGCAGAACCAGATAACTGATGGCTGCACATGCAACAGGGTCAAACAGGCAGTGTGTTTGACGGACAGTTTCACAAAAGGAACTGGTTTGTAAGTTCTGCAGCATTACTAATGTTTGAAGAAGGAATGGGCCTGTATGCATGTACTGCTTTATATGCATTACAGTGCAGTATGTAGTGTAGAAGGCCTAATTTTGTGTCCCCTTGTCTCATTAGTTTGATCCTGTTCACCTGTGTCCTCTTTTCCGCAGCCGTGTCCTTTCTCCCTAATTACTTTGTGTTTTTATTTCAGCTCCTCGTTGTGGCCTCCCTCATCCCTTCTTTGGTGGTGTGTTTCTTTGTTCTGTGGTTTCCTGAGTCTCCCAGTCAGTTTGATTATTTGCTCTTGTAAAGCCTCTCCGTGTGTCTTTGTGGATACCCAGCAATAAAGCTGAGATGTTTGAGTTAATGTTTTGCCTCTGGAGTCCTGCATTTGGGTCCACTTCCTGCCTGCCGCACTTCCACATTTGACAGGGTGGTTCTGATTCATCCTGATTCCTTTTATAATCATATCATGTATGACAATGTGATCTATTATCTACTATCAAATGAAATTACAGCTGTTGTTTTTCCTCTGTTCACCACCTCCTGTTGAGCCACCTCCTCTTCCAGTACTAATCTATCTTCTCTATTGTTCTGCTCCATCTGTGAGTGAAACTCATAAATGCTACTCACAGTTGCAATGGTTTTTTTCCAAATCCTGTTTATTGATTGGTTTTAGCACATCACGTGATGCACGTGTTAGCAATTGTGAGCCACTGTGTTGATGATAGCAGTGTGGTAGTTATTTTTAACTTTTGTTGCATGTGAGTGCCATTTTGCATACACGTCACAAATCAGGTGTTTAGAGTTGTGCAAAAAGATTGAATAATAATCTGGAACTTGCGCTCAACCAGTTGCTAAACTGAGTGCTGTGCCAAAAGTGACTGATTTAATAAATAAGCACTTGGTTTGGAGTATGCATTAGTAATTTACCAACAAACAAAAAAAAGTGTCACATATTGTGTTTTATGCATAATTTCATTGGTTCCCTCTTTGTCACATTCTTGTAGCCAGTTTTTGACAAATAAGTTCATGTTTTAACAGTGTCTGCTTTATCCAAAAAGAAGACTGAATGAGCAGAATAAGTGACAAAAACAAGCCAGATTTCCATATTGTCAAATGTATAATCTTACTAGGTTGCATTTCTAAAAAAAAATAAATAAATAAAATAATCCCTATAAAACACAGTCACATCTACAAAGGAAAAAGTGTGTGAGAGCAACACTAAAAAAATGTATTTCTCTGTTATCTGCTGTATAAGAGCAGTCTGACAGTGCATTCAAGCACTTCTACATCTAAGATCTAATTTTGCTTGACACATTCCTCTCATTTCAGTCTCCTTAAAATTAGTTTTCATATTTGTTATTGAGTTAAGTTTTGTGCCTCATCATATTCTCACACACTTAAGAGTTATACAGCAAAAATGGATTTCCTTTCATTAGAAACAAGAATGTGGAGAGGAGGGAATTTTTTCCGAGCAGAAGCTTCTTCCGTGAAATCAGGATGGCTTAGTACATAAATGCTCTGTGCACCATTTGAAGAGGACTATTGCTTCACTGGATATATTCAATCACAATGAATAATGACAATAAATGATAATTGAAGCTGGCTCAAGGTTTTCTTCTCTATATGAAGTATTTTTGTAGGATAATTATCTAAGTGTGCACTGCTAGCTTGAATCATGTGTGCGATGGGCAACACTGGTATTGGTTTTCATAACGGCCGATAAATTAAAATTTTACAAGTAAAGGACAGACTTGAGAAACACCCAACAACCATTCTACTGTACAAGTAATGATGTTGCATAGTTTGGGGAAACTTCTCAACTATCGTGTTCCCTGTGTGTTTGGAATGGCACAAACACCACCAGCAGATTCAAGCAGAGCACAAAATGAGTAATCTATGACAATAAAACAAGATTTTTTTTAAACTGCATTGTTATTTTATCTTAGGATGAAATCATAAATAACTATACATAACAAATCTGCATATTTTGTGCTCTGAAAGAAAAGCAATATCAGCTGTTGTATCTGAGTTTTAAATCCCATATCAGTCAGGCTCAAACTTTTCATTAGAGCCCAACTGATGGAGGGGCACATATAAGTGTTGGGTAATGCTTAAAGTTGCAAATTCATTATTTTAGCACGAAGTCAACACTAAGTTTGAACTTTGCCTGAGAAGCTCATGTTATTTACACTATATCAAAAGTATTCACTCACCCATCCAAATCATTAAATTCAGGTGTGCCAATCACAGGTGTATAAATCAAGCACCTAGGCATGCATACTGCTTCTGCAAATATATGTGACAGAATGGGTGAATTCCAGCGTGGTACCGTGATAGGATGTTACCTGTGCAACAAGCCCAGTTGTGAAATTTCCTCACTACTAAAATATTCCACAGTCAGTTGTTAGTGGAATTATAATAAAGGGGAAAGTGACTGGGAATGACAGCAACTCAGTCATGAAGTGGTAGGCCACGTAAAATCACAGAGTGGGGTCAGTGGATGCTGAGGCGCGTAGTGCACAGAAGTCACTGACTTTCTGCAGAGTCAATCTCTACAGACCTCCAAACTTCATGTGGCCTTCAGATTAGCTCAAGAACAGTGCATAGAGAACTTCATGGAATGGGTTTCCATGTCCGAGCAGCTGCATCCAAGCCTTACATCACCAAGCGCAATACAAAGCGTCAGATGCAGTGGTGTAAAGCACACCATCACTGGACTCTAGAGCAGTGGAGACGTGTTCTCTGGAATGATGACTCACACTTCTCCATCTGGCAATCTGATGAATGAGCCTGGGTTTGGCGATTGCCAGGAGAAAGGTACTTGACTGACTCCATTGTGTAAAGTTTGATGGAGGGGGGATTAGAGCAAAATCAGATTAAAACGGTTTTAAATTTTGTCATACACACAGACTACTGCAATGAATCATACAGCAAGCAGGTGGCATCCTGCAGGCAATGAAGACAGAATATGAACATGGTAAATGATTGATCAGATCAGTGCTTCCAAATAAAAGTAGCATTGTATAAATTGTAAAACCACTAAATAGCTGGCTTAAAAACATATTTCTAAATGAAAGAAGAAATAAAATGCTGTCAGGGAACTCACTGGAAAAGACAAACATGTTGGACATATCTACATCTACAGTCTTAAGAATAAGAAGCCTGCATTCCATCTACTCCTCACCTTGCTGCATATAAGGACCGACTTGACCTTCTGCACACTACCAGATCATTGTGGTAATCAAGCTCACTAAGGTTTGCTCCTTGCTCTTGTTTATGTCCGTTTTTGACATTGTTTTTCTTATCTAGAAAATGGCTGAACCCCCCCAAAGAATCTGTTACCCGCAAATGTTTCCACCTGTGGATGTTCTCAAGTCGGTCATCACCTGCAAACCGGAGAGAGGGGAACTCATTACTCACTTGCAACTCACCTGTCGGCCCGCTCTCTACTGCTCCTGCTCGCTGCAGACTCTCCCCACATAAACGCAATATTGGCAATCATCTCCTCACAGGACACTAAATGTTTTCTCCTTTCTAGCAGTCATCCGGGAATTCCCCATCCTGTTCCTATAAAGAGACTTACCTGTTTCATACTTACCTGATTCTGAGCTCTGGCTTACCTTTTATAATAAAAACTGTAAACTGTTTGGTGTCTGGGCTCTGCTCCTGAGTCCTAAAATAATTGGCACTATGGCAGAAAAAGGTTAAAGAATTTATTTCATGGTAATCTCATCACCATAAACTCTTGAATCTTGCATAACCACGACCTGGATGACTAAGAATCTTCACAAGAAAAACCCCCCATCCCTGTATCACTGCAACACACTCTCGCGCACACACACGCAAAACAGTAAGCACCATGCACAGACCAAAAGTGTCAAGTGACAGGCAGTAAGAATGTGCTGGGAGAGCACAAAGAGAGCAAGCGAGATAGCAAAGCGTGGCAGAAGAAAAGAAAGATAAGACCAATAGAACAAAAAGTAGTAAAATGCATGCAGAGAGAAGTCATTAATCTGAGATGCCTGTTCCTTTCTTGTTTTAAATTGCCTGCTATTTATAGGCTGTCGTCAGAACTGCACCCGGGTGTCTGGGATGTTCTCATTGGTCCAGAGAGAGGTCAAAGGTCAAGTGATTTAACTCCAATCACAGACTCTGTGTCTCCTCTGTGTGTGTGTGTGTGTGTGTGAGAGAGAGAGAGAGAGAAATGATTTAACTCTGCTATGAATGTGTGTCTCTCGTGGCTTCATTATCCAAGCTGGAGAATCACACACTGAGGCAACAGAATCACCTTTTAATGGGACTATTTTCAGCACAATGGAAAAGAATGAGATAAGGCAATACACACAAACATGCTGAGGTGAAATAACATATTTCCAATCAGCAATAATGTAATATTCAACAAAGAGTGAGTAAACCCAGAGGAACCAACTAGTGGGTTGTGGAAAATCTGTTGTTGTTGTTTTTTTTTTTGTTTGGTTGTTTTTGTTTCATTTTGGGGTTTTTTGACAACTTTGGCCCCAAAACATGCCACAAGAAAGCCTAGTGGAAAGTGGACAGGAACTGAGAGGACTTTGGGATGTTGAAACAAATCCTAATGTTCCCTCTCCTAACATTTGTCACTGCTTTTAAATCAACCAAACCTCAATTTTCTTGTGCTTTACAATACACTTACTATAGTCTTTGTCAACAAGTGGTAAATTTATAGCTGAATAAATTCTATGTAATACTCTTAATTAAATGGAAATCCATACGGAAGCCTAAAATTCTCCTTCTCCATCATCAGTGTCACAGCTCAGTTCCATTCCGAGCTCGGGCTGCCACTATCCTGCAGGGACAGCCGTTGTCACGATAACCAGAGTGCATGTGACAGCCAATCAGATGAAAACCCCCGGCCCACGTCAGGTCCCATGATGTCTGCTTTTTGCTCGCAATAAATTGTTCCTGAGTGTGTGTTTGTTGGGTAACAATATGCCTGCTAGCTGTGGTGTCCATCTTGGCTGTGTCATCGTATGCTGACCTGTCTATGGTGATGGTATGTGACACCACTCTGTCCTCTGCATGTGTCTGTATGTATTCTGTGCTTTCTCTGACAGGTTTATATTTCATGTGCATTAAATTGTCACGGTGCATTGGTTCCCAAGATGTGGACGTGTATGTGTGTAAGTATGTGTGCGTGTGTGTGTGTGTGTGTGTGTGTGTGTGTGTGTGTGTTTTCCCATGCCTGCGGGACCTGTGGAAACTGCCAGTCTCTGTGCTTTGTGATTATGTGGACGACAGTGCTGCTGTTTTAATTGCATCTATGGAAGTGTATCCTGATAGCATGGCCGACCTGTGTGTGTGTGTGTGTGTGGGTGGGTGTGTGTGTGTGTGTGTGTGTGTGTGTGTGTGTGTGTGTGTGTGTTCATGTATCAACGCATGCATATGTGTGTGCCAGTGCGCCTGTGGGAGTGAATGTTTTTTACATGATGTGAAAAGTTTGCTCCTTATTTGACCTCGAAGACTGCCAGGCAAAAACTAGGACACCACAGTAAGTACACATTAGCACAGACACACACAGAGAGTCAGCAGATTCATAGCAACCTCACACAAGCACACTGAAATGTTGTCATGGTTTCAGCTGCTTGATGAGCACATGTAAGAAAAAAAACTGTTAAGGTCAAGGTTTGTGCACTCTTAAAGCTTTATGTCCTCACTGTGTGCGCACCTGCAAGAGGTCAGAATGAATGCTGGCTGCTACATGAGGCCAAAACAAGTTCCCTCCATTTAATCCTGTCCCTTGCCACATGCTGAGCTTGGACCCAGGTGTAGCCCATCTCCTCATATACTTAAACCATCATCCTCACTCAGTCAGCTGCAGTACTGTATTGCGGTACTCCATTCCAACAGCCCCACTAACCAGCATCTTTACAGCTTTGTGTCACTGTATCCTTGACTATAACTTCAGTTTTTTTGGTTATGCATAAGCACCTGTCCAAGGAGACCATTTTGGGTGCAAGGAAAGTGAAGATGTTCCAAGTACCTTGGCTGTTTTCAGTAACAAGTCTTCTCTCCCCAGACTATGTCCCCAGCAAAGGCCCAGCAGTATTGAGAGCCATTTTTCTCTCTCTTTCACTGCATTAGGACAGTCCCTAGATACACACACACACACACACACACACACACACTACAAACGTAGACCAGTAGCTGAAAGCAAAATCTTACTGTCTTTGTAGCTTAAATGAATTGTGTGTGACAAATAAAAATACATACTTACATATAAATACAGGTGAGATTTTTGTTGGTGGGATATGATATTTTGATATTCCGTATTTTCAATTTTACACATGCTTCACCTTTTTTGTTTAAGTGAAGCTCGTAGGCAATTAAATAATCCCCATCCTTTTAGATACACTAACTAAAACTAAGTCAGTGCTGTAATAAATTCTGCATCAATGAAGGTTATAATGCTATTTTTTTTAATTGTCTATAGGTTTATTTTTTATGAGATTTGATTCACTGAGTTTTTTTTTTAGTTTTTTGGGGTTTTTTGGGGGGAGGGCAACACAGAGAACTTCTTCTGACAACATCCTTTGGAAACAGTTGTGGTGCTAGGTCATCAAAATCATTCAGTCTCTTGTGGTTTCACAAATCAGCTCCACAACACTAAAATATTGAAGTAAATGCTTCACACATCTGTTTATTAAACTTCTGTCATCAAAAAAGTGCTTTGATCTTCCTATTTTGGTTCTACAATGAAGGTTTCATTTTATCAGGAGATTTCATCCTCAGCAGCCAACAGAGTTGCATGATTTTAATTCAGATTTTTGTCCTTAACACGTTTTGTTCAGAAGAATCATCCATTTGTAGCAATCACAGCTCTGGAGACAACTGGCATTCTAGCTTTGTTGAAGTAATCTGAGGACATTCCACCCCGTGTTTTCTGAAGATGCTCCCCAAAGTTCAAATTGGCTTGATGAGCACTTCAGGTGCTCCCCGCAGGCTATTCCCATGCGTTGACAGGCACGAGATGGGGTTGGTTTTGGGTTAATTGAAAACCTGTGCATCATCTAACAAGGTTTTCAACTTGGCTAGACTTCTAATTTTAATTACACCAAGGTTTATGCAATGAGTTAAGCACTCTCAGATAATATATAGCATAGTGGGTTTATTGGGCAAGGCTGCATTGTGTCGTGCTCTTTTTGTGTAAATTGTGCACTGAACACGCTGCAGTATTTTCATCTTATAACCCACCATTATCTTCTGCTGTGGTTTCCTAGGATATGGTGATCTTGCAAGTCAATGTTAGTCTATCTTTTGTGGAAGCCATTTCTGAATGCCCTCATTGTGCAGCCCACACAAAAACCTGTCCCCTGTGCATCTGACAGCATCTCCCTGCACTGACAATGCTCTGCTAATCTAAGGAGCTCCGGCGTGTGCCCCGTTATAGATTCAATCTTTGATTCCTTTTGTGAAATCTGAAACGTTCCACTATCGCCACTGGTGTCAGATATATATATATATATATATATATATATATATATATATATATATATATATATATATATATATATATATATATATATATATATATATATATATATATATATATATATATATATATATGCCTCTTTAGTATTTCTTTGATCTCATCAAAACTGTTATCAGCCGGTTTGTTTGGGGCAATGAGACTGCAGAGGAAGTTGTATGTTTTTAGCACCCATAATACTGAGGAGTACATCAACTTGTCTATCATCACTTATTTTGCTGCCAAACAATACTGCTCACCTCTATCCACAAATGTTGTCAAATTCTTCAATGTGCTGTCACTATCCACATGAACAGACATTTTTAGTTAGTTTTGTTTCTGTTTCTGCAAAATTATTAGGTTTTTTTTTATTTTGGCTTTTTTTATAACGCACACATATCCTCACCTCTTGATAATTTGTCTATCAGTGGATCATGTGGAATGGGCGGTCCGAAGCTGCCCACAGACTGCCAGTGAGCTAGCACCACTGAACCTTAATTTTCCCAAATGTCTTTACTATAAAACCACCAATATTTTCAAGCGACTTGTAGATTTAAATGAAACTTGCGCAAGTGTTATGTTGGACATGTTATATGTTAGTCTGGCATATCTCACCACATTGTTTCTTTTTTCTTTTGCATTTGATTTTTCACTGTGATCCACTTCACTTCATTGCACTTCCGTCCCACAAGATGGTGTTGTATAACAGAATTCTGAAAATGTTTCAGAGTAAAAGTTAAAACACAAAGGGTTTCTGTCCACTGAAATGCCAAAGGGCTTTAAATTTGAAATGGTAACTAAAATTTTTTTGACTTGTTTGGATTCACAGAGTAACGAAAATAATGTAACAGGGCAGTGGAGATTGAATAAGTTGATAATGTGAGGATTTTAGCAGGTAAATATACAGGTAAGACTGTTATCCATAAAGCTTACAATAACAGTTTCCATCTGTTCTTCCTATTCTTTGCCCTTTTCTACTCACTTTTTCTTTGTTTCTCTGTCTTCCCTCTTTTTTTTCCTGAAGTGATTCTTATCCTCCCATCTGTAATCTGTATTCTGCATTGAGCTTTTTGACTTTATCTCCTTCAAAGATCATAAACTTACACACAGACACATATTCAGAAAACAGTCACTACCATGTTCATCATAGTGTGCACATTTAACCATGAATACACACACCTATCCACTCCATCTCCTGCACAAAAACAAATATGCAAAACAGAAATGTATTTACTCACACACGCACTACTTTAAGAGCCACAGCATAGCCTCCTGATGCCATGCTTCCCCCTTCACTAGCTTCTCTTCATCTTGGATGTTATTATCCAGATTGTGCACTAGTGCTCTTCTTATGGTACCTTACCTCTCCTCAATTTCCTCTGTGTGTGTGTGTGTGTGTGTGTGTGTGTGTGTATCACAATGTGAATGTGCTTTTTTGGTATGCTTTTTTTATATTGAATATTTCTGGGGGGGTTTGACTATATCTTTCATTTTTTTCACGAGACTGACTGAAAAGAAAAGCAACAATATTGCGTAACACCTGATAAGGCTATAGGTGATTGGGCGCATGCTCCCATGGTGGTTGCTGCTGTCGTAGCTGTTGTTGATGCTGTCTTAGCTTTCATTTGGAAAGAACCTTCTGGGGATGGTGAGCTGAATTAAATATTCATGATAGCAAAGAAAGGAAACATCAAACTCTACAGGCCTACTTCTGGCACCACAGCGTTCACACAAACGTGCTGTTAGTCGGGAACAGAGAAAGAGAAAAAGATCCTTAAATATTTGCACGCTATCTATGTTTTTAGCCCCTATAAGTGAGGTGATATGCCTCGGACATATGAATCATGCAGTGCCCGTGGTTTCATTTTTGTTTTGAGAGTGCTTACGGAAGAATGCTCATGATTGTTTGCAATGGGAAAGTTTTTCTCTCATCAGAACAACTGAACTCAATCAGCGCTTTCCCCACTGTGTATTATCTGTCAAGAAACCCTGTGTAACCTTTTGTTTTCCAAGCCCATTTGCTCAGGGAGCCTGAAAAAATGAGGCTTTTACATGTAACATTTACCTTTGAAAGCTTGCTCCCTGAAATATTAATGTAAGATCTTGTCAAACAAGGATGTTGCATTAACATTCTTAACAGAGCCATCTTCAGCTGCTGCTGCCCACCGGTACTGCTCCTTCAAAGTACTGTACAGGAGGAGTGAGACGGACCACCAAATGATTCCCTCTAGCACCTGAAGATACTGGCACATATATATATATATATATATATATATATATATATATATATATATATATATATATATATATATATATATATATATATATATATATATATATATATATATATCAGAAGAGTGGACACATCATTTTTAAGGTTTACATAACAGAAAACATGGTGTGTACAGGCTGATGATAATAAGTGTGTAATGTTATTAATGTTGTGTTTCAGATTGATGGCTCTGCTGTCTGCCTTATCAGTCCCTCCTTTGAATCAGCAGCTCTAAGTAGTTCTTCGGAATGTTTTCACCTTCTTAGTTCCACTGGCTGACAAAAGGGCTGTGGCACTCTGTGATAAATACACCGGTGGATGAACACATACTGTAATACTGTATGTAGCTTCAATCTCACTACTGGATAATGTGTCCCTTTTTTTTTCACACAGCAAATTTTTCCCTGTGCCTGTAATTTACTACAACCACTTATATTCCATTTGTGTTGTGCATACAGTCATGCCAGTCACATGTAATCATAAACTGGCCATAACTGTTTCTCCAGCAAGACAGAAGTGTGTTTTTTATGCATTGGTTTGTTCCTCTGCCTTGGCTCTTGCTGGGGTGTGTGATTATCGTTCAAGTTCTGTTGGTTTTATATCAAAATTATGCAAAAACTACCGGGCCAAATCAATGACACTTGGTAAAGAGTTATGCAAAGAAATAATCCATTAATAGTGGAGGATGAGCTCTCTGGGTGACCTGTGATTATTTGTCACCTGATCTGGCAGCAAGATTAGATAAAAACTCTTCATTGTGGAATAATGAACTCTGAGCAACAGAAGAAAATTTTCAATTTTCAGGCAGCTCCACATCATTTGCTTTAAAATTCTGGCATAGGGTATTAGCTTTGGCACCCTCTTGGTATAAAATTGCACATGTGGAGGGAAAATATAATTTATAAGTAAAAATATGTAAGCAAGATCCATCCATCCAATTCCTTAACCACATATGCATTTCAGGGTAATGGAGAGGCTGAAGACTAACTCAGCTGTCACTGAGCAAGGGGTGGAGTAAACGCTGGACAAGTGACCAGTCAATCACCAGCGCAACAAACGCACAAATGATCCAGATCTCATTCTTTAGCTGTGTAAAAATAAATAAATAGTGTCAAGACAATTGTCAGTTCAGCTGTGGCCATTTTGGGGCTCTTGTAGAAGCCATTAGGATAAGATTTCACATGTGAAAGAAATGGTTTAATTTCAGTAAGATCCAATAGAACATATAGCTTACACCTGCTCATTTTTTGTGAGTAAAGGTTTGGAAGTCTAGAGCTAGGCTATAATTCTGCATTTGATATAAATCATGCATATAGTCATGCTCTTATGTTTTGGGTTAAGATATAGTCGTGTGAAAAAGAAAGTACGCTCTCTTTCACAGGACTGCAGGACTTTAAGAGAGCCCAGAAACCTCAATGAACTCAAGCAACACAATAAAGAGAGGTGAAAATTCCTCCACAACAATGTCAGAGACTGATAAGGTAAGAAACAGAAACATACAGAAAAAGATTATTTCAAGTTATTGCTGCTAGAGGTGGCTCTACGAGCTATTGAATCATGTGGCGTACTTAATTTTTCACGCACTGCATTTTTTTTTAAAAAAATAAACCTGGTTTGAAGCAGATAATTTTTAATGTCCTTTGCACTGGAAGAGCATACTTTCTTGTTCACATTACTTTCGTATACATTTTGTTGTGTTATTTCAAACCAACAAAAATTACCTCCATTTCTATTGCAGCTGATGGGTAGGCCCCCTCCTGCACTGAATGAATATGTAGAGCAGGTAACAAATGTGTGTGTGAGTTACCAATCCCCATTCCTAATTATGAATATTGCCTTTATTTCAGCCTAATGCAGTAGCAATGAATTAACTACAGCAATGAAAATCCCATTTGTAAGGCCAGTGACCCATATGGCACACTGGGTGGCTGTAAAGTGTGTAAAAAAATGTAGAGTCCTGATGCATGCTCAAGAGAGTGACAATTTCCTGTTTTACACACGCACCAATGTGAATTTTGCTGAATTTTTTCAGTTATTACATTATTTGTTTCGTGGCCTGAATGGTGGGGCTGTGGAGCAAGAATAACAGGAAAAGAAGAAATTAAAATGAAAATGATTTAGACATGACTTGTTCACAACGCTGAATGATGCATGGAAGTTGGCAGGGGAAAAAGAGTCACTGACAAAATAAAAGGCCTAACTTCAAATTACAAAGCAAATTTGCTTTACATGAGTGTGGATGCATATCAGGGAGTGTGTGTCTAATTTCTTAGATTGGATATTGAAGAGAATTGACAAGAAAGAAAGGAGAAAGACAAAGATGTATCTTCATGTTCAGCTGCTCTCAGTACGACGGTGTTTTATTAGACTCTTTCTCTCCGACTGATCTTTCTGAGTCAACTCCAAACCATTAACATGACTATTAGACCCTATTCCTACAAGACTGCTCAAAGAAGTCCTACCATTACTTGATGCCTTAATCTTAAATATGATCAATCTGTTTTTATTAATTACTGCCACCTGAAAAGCCTGTGGTACACAGCCCATTAACCCTTTAACTCCAGTCGATTATTAGTCGTGAACAGCTGGTTGAGACATAACATATCACCGCAGAGTCGGCTGACTAAACAAACTTTGATCCGCCGTTTTTTTTACCATAACTCCACGACTGTTTGTCCTGTTGAAAAAATTCAAACTGTTCCTGAAAGCCCAGAAATTGCACTTCACAGCCATATATGGAGTATTACCGTATTTGTTGCTGGAAATCTGCAAACAGTGGCATTTTTGAAGTACATTGTGCCATGGCCACCGCCTTCGGGGTTATAAGGTTAAAAAGCCATCGCTTTGCCCAGCTGGCCAATCTCCAACCTTCATTTTCTCTCAAAAATTCTTGAAAGAGTAGTTGAATCACCACCTTATCGTGGTGGAGGGGTTTGTGTGTCATATACTACATTTCCACCACCAAGGTGCCGTTGCACGTGCCAGTGCTGGTGTCTGTCTCAATGAACCGGCAAAGCGCTTAAGAACAGGCCTGCTTTTCCACCGCGCCTTGTGAACTGATCCTTTACATATGAGTGTGGGTGGATCCTCGTCTGTGCACGGAAGCCAAAGGTAAAAAATGTGAGCGAATACACTCCCCTTTCTTGTGCTGTGGACACAAACAAAACTGCTGCAACATCTGTATGCGGCACAAGATATACACAGACAGTGATTATGAGCAAGATGACAAGTACGCACTTTGCATCATTTTATCTGTGATATGAACTGATACAAAGCAGCAAGTTTAGCCTTAGGGCCCAACCTAATTCATAGCCATGAAATTCGCATTGCTTTTCTCATGTAATACACACCATGCAGTGAAATAGCGATAGAAAATTTTACGTCAAGATGGCAGAGTCATGCCCTTCTGCCGTTTGCATCATGCGTTCTTGGTTCAAGAGTTGGCTCCTTGCTGAAGCCATGTAGACCAGTAGACGTTTCACTGCCCAATGCCTGGATGAGATATTTTCAGGAGCTCAGGAGGAATAAGAGGATGAAGATGTATCTGAAGACGAAGACAGGGAGGAATGCGACCCAGATGATGATGCATCTTCAGATGAAGAAAAAGAGGAAATCCCTTAAGCTGACATTTTTATCCAAAGAATGGCAAAATTGCATGGTCCTCATCAAATTCAGACAGCAACCAGGGAAGAACAGCAGCATCAACCATCATAAGGACGGCTTCCAGGTCCAACAAGGTCCTCGGCTGCCCGTGTCCAGGATATTTTTTCTACCTTTCTCCTGTTCATCACACCGGCCAAGTCGAAAAAAATCATCCTGGAGAATACAATTTTGGAGGGCTTCCGAGTATGGAGAAAACTGGAATAATATGGATGAGATTGATCTGCATGGCTACATTAGAATTAGAAATTAGAAAGAATTTATTGTCATTAT
>JAMQGT020013302.1:0-51756 GCA_024447675.2 Pterophyllum scalare
ATTGCTGGGGATAACAAGAAATTGGTTGTGTTTAATCAGCCGAGTAAAGCACTGAAATACAAGGGTAAATGTATAAAAAGGCTGGCGGTAGGAGAAGTGGAAGGGTTACTGTTTGGGCTCAAACTGGGCACACTAATCCCTTTGCATCCCCCCATTTTACTGTCAGCTGTTTCCTGAAGCCACCGGATCTGCACAGAATTTAGGATTTGTGCTACTGTACACCACAGCAATCTCTACCCCACTGATGCAGCGCTCTCCTTTCTTTCCTCTATCAATACCCCACCCAGCATCAACATCCATGGCAATATTCATTTCTTTCTGTCCCCCTTTCTCCTCCACCTCACTGCAGTTGGCAGTGACTGCGACATGGCAGTGAGACAGGTTAAATTGGAAAGTATTTTGCACAGAGGACCATCAGAACATGACGCTTCACACCGAAAAAGCTGATTCTGATTTTGTCTATTCACATGAGACACCATGGCTGTGCCCCACTTTCATTAGTTGTGCTGAAAGTAGCATTCAAATACTGGTCTTTTGAGAAAGCTCTATTTAGCGATAATGAAATAATCTACATGTATTTGTGTCAATGCATGTGTTAGAATAAGGAAATGTGTTTGGGTATTAGCATACTTGCACACTTTTGCTGGGTGCATGTTTATGCATCTGCTACACATGCATTAAAGCAATAAAGACACTTTACTGGCATTCCTCTTTCAGAGCTGCCTTTGAAATTAAAATAAATAGGCAAATGTGTGTGTGGAGGTATCTCTTTCATCCTTGTCAGTATTGGTTGCTTCTAGAGGTGCAATGCACCACAGACTTCCCACTTAACCTCTGAGAAGCTCTCCCAAAACTGATCCTAAATCATTCCAGGCAGAAACACATGGCCACTCTGATTTGTGTATTGTGCAGGTTCATGCTTCATTGTCAAACACTGGGCTCTCCATGGCTACTGCGCCCATTAATCCTGTAAGCATGTAGAAGAATGAATACCACAGGTTCTTCTGAATTTGCCAATTTCAATAGGAGCTGCCAGGCTGTATTGATTTTGTATGTATGGCACACTTGCATAATTTGTATCATTCACACAGTCAAACTGCCTCTTTTTTTGGAGGCTTTGTTCATTGTACTGTAAGGTTTTACCAGTCACTGCTTTATTTGGCATATACATGAAAATGCATTGATCAAGGACACGGTCAAATACAGCGTCACTCAATATACAAGAAAAGACAGGAAAAAAATGATTTATACAAAAGATCACCAAGTTGAAGTTTGTGTTTAAGGTGTGACTATATCTACCTACATGCAAGCTTCCTTATAAGAAATAAACATTTGTCTGGGCTTTTATCTGAAGTTGAACCCCTACGTATGCTTTTAGTCTTCCACCTGAAGCACTTTTATGGCTCATACTGAGGGGCCGAGGAAGGGAATCCAGATGTGACACAAGCCATAGAGAAGAAGCCAGCAGTACCACTGTCAGTGCCTGTCACCATCACACTTCTTATGAGGCACTCTGCTGATGTCACAGGCAAGGACGGCGATCGAAGATATCGTACATTAAAGTGCTGCCGCGCTACAATGACAACCTGCTCCACTCTGCCATGCCTACCAGCTCAGAAGTCCTTATCAACAAACACAAAAGCTCTGCTGGATGTGATGGTAGGTATGAGGTTCAGTAGATTTATCTCAGTTGATGCCTTTGGATCTTCCATGCTTTAACATCCCCGATGATATCCCCAATGCAAGAGAGATACTATTTGCACACCATTTGTTTTTTTTAGTCAAGGTGGAGTACTGTCAAGCCATGACAGGAGGGGGGTGGGGTGGGGTGGGGGTGATGTTGGGCTCCCCATTATCTTGGAAAAGTGTAAAATGGCAGGTGTTTGGAAACAAAATCAGCCACAAATTGAAATCTCATGTGTCTAAGAACAGGACAATGGAAAATGAGAAGCAGCTCTGGTCTTAATCAATAACCAGCACAAGGCATGAAGATGCAGCAAAAGGCATTTTGTCATCCCCCCTAGTGGGTCTGGTAAGACTTGCTGCCAAGTACAGACAGAGCAGAGCAGCCCTACTGTTAGGGAGCACTGAGACTCCTTCTTTACAGACAAAACCTTGCCTTGATAGAAGAGTATGCCATGGATTAGACTAGTTTGCCCAGCCACCTGCTGACCCCACAGTCATTCTTTGTGCATTTCTAAAAAGTGTAAGCAGCAACGCAAAGGTGCCAATATCATCTGGAAAATGCAGCTTTGACAATCAAACAAGATGCTGGAAAAGAATCACTAGAAGCAAAAACAGGAATCTACCCTTTCTGACCTCTTTACCACCATATGTTGAGGGTCTGGTTGTTCAGCAGACTCTTTGTGTCTATACCAAGTTTAACAGCAATATTGGCAAATCTATTCATGTCATCACTTACTGCAAGGACCTGCAGCGGGTAGAAACATTGTTATTGGATTGGTTAGAAGTCAGGACAAGAATGGAGCAGAATGTCAAGATGTGAAGTCATTCATGTGAATGGACAGAGAAAATACTTGTACCACCAGTTGTTTTTACTAGGATAGGAAGAAAAAAACTGTACCCACCACCCCCACCTCACCACACTTTTTCTCATTTCTCCACATCTTTGTCTCTTTTGCCATTTTATTCACAACACAAGAATACACTCACCAGTCCCCAGGAGGGGCAAGCTGGATGAGAGCAGAGATTCAGTGAGCACATTATGCTGTAAAAAGCATTGTTTCTCACCACAGTTTTCCTTAAGCTGCCTTTGTGTTGTTTAAATGTTTACATGGAACAGCTTGGGGGCTTGAAGGCAGATGTATGGTCCAAGAATACTGGGTAAGTACAATCCCTCTTTTCCCTGGACGGAAGTATTGACACAATTTTAAAGTCTTTCATATGGCTCCTTACAATGGTATTTTGAATAAGAAGCATGCACAACATCTTGCTTCCTTTTGAAAATGATATTAGACAAATTAAGTGAAAAGCGACAGTTCACATTCCCTTCCCTACAGTATTCAAGGTCACGTCCTCTTTGAGCTTATGTCCCAGCTCAGGGCCCTTTCTCAGACATTTTTTTTTCCTTTTTTCTTGTTGATCGTTGAGGCGCCTCCCAGCCTTGTGTCAAATTGATTAGACATTTAGCCAGGAGAATTAATATGTGAAGAATTTGCCTGTTTCGCCTGCAGCCCCCCCCCCCAAGTCTCATCTGTAAACCAGGAGACGTGGAAATGAAACCACTCTTAGCTATGTGATTAAAATAGGCCCCAAAAGAAGATCTTGCCTTCAGATCAATGCTGTTATTATTGAAAAATTTAATTTGAGTACCCTATACCATGCCCAAACTGTATTTTTGACTCAGTAGAGAAGCCGGACTCTCTGTGGGTAAAGAATCAATCTGTATAATACATTTTTGTGGAGTGAAGTACCCACAGGTCTTAGATATCTTGTGTTCTCAAGCTCACATTAAGTCCTGAACACTAACAAAGCAAAAAATAAAAAAGCAGACAGCAGAAGAGCAGACATATGGAAGGAAATAGGACTCTTTGCCATATGCAAATAGCCATTACCATAGCCCTTTGGGCAAATGGCAATTACTGGGCAAGGGGCTAATGCCAAAACCCTGCAGTACGAGTTAAGTTGATTACATTTCCTTTATGAACTATAAACACAGTTTTGCTGCTCGACTGAGCCAATTAAAGGCTTCCTGAAGCTAAAAAGCGTTGACAGCACAACAGCCCTATTGTTCTTCAACAATAAACTTGATTGTAATCATTTGTCACACTTAAACCCATTTGAGGCATTTGTACTTTTTTTTTCTTTTTTCAGAAACCTTACCCTTAATTTAGCGGGAACAAATGGCTTTTTCATTCATTCATAAGCACAGATTTTTTTTTTCTTTTTCCTAATTCAGTTGTAATATGTTCTATTTTGATGGATGAAGCATCCTGTGACAAAAACAAAAAAACAGCCAGCAGACATGAAGGGACGAAAAAAAGGCAAACTGTTTGATTTGGAAATCGTAAGGCTGCCACCACATTTCACCTGAGGCTGTGCAAACCACTAGCAGGTCTCTCCTGGCATGAGCCAAATTGGAGAAGTAAACAAGCATTTAGTCCAAATTTCAGCAGCTGTTCGCTCTCAGGAGCAGTCAACATGTTTAATTAACTACATTTCACCAAACAGGGAGATACATATGTCATGAATATGTACACTGTGTAATTATGCCATGGCAGCTAAGAAGTTAGAGCACTCCCACATCACCGAGCCATATATAGGACTTTCAATATGATCCAAAGAGCTTCAGGTTTAGGAATATGCTGTGATTTTGTCATCAATAGGTGCTATGATCTATTGTAATATCACAAAATCACATGCCAGAGGCCAATATGGAAACAATGTGACTATGCAGGTCTGCCATTATGGAGTTACATGCAAAACAGATTGAGCTTTCTATTATTTGTGATGGAGGGTTGCATGTGTGGGAGCAGACGAGCAGGTCTGTCATCCATCTTTGTAGGAAGATGACTTTGATTCCATTAAAACTGTATTATATTTCTCTTGATGGAGTTGTGTAATCTTGTACATATTGATTTTTGTATCTTTCCATGGATGCGTTTGCATTCATGCATACATGTGTATTTGTGTGTCACTGATGTAGATGAATTATGATCTGGTGCCTGCATTAGAGCAGGGAGTTTTAATCACACAAGGATTCAGAGTGTTTTAAACAAATGCTTTTTTTGTAAGCATGGTGGATTATCATAAGATTTAAAGATTTGGAAATGGCTGACAGCTGTCAAGCTGCATAATAACGTACGTCCAGAAAATTATAGCAGCTGCCGGTTGGCAGAATGTCAATGCTGCTATCTAGATTAAAGCTCAATAGACAGGAACATGAGCACCAGTAAGCGTACACACACAAACACACACTTTTACAAATGCACAACAAGATGCACATAAAAAAAAACAAAAAAAACACAATCACTTGCAAGACAGATTTCAGCAGCAGGGGCTTTGAGGAGAAATGAGGAGATACAGAGGGGAAGACAAAAACTCACATCAATTTACTTGGTATTTCGATGAGGGGCTCTAAATGAGTCTTAAAATGGCTTGCTGAGAGCAGCCTGTAGAAAGGTTCCCCCGTGGATCTATCATGTATCCTCTTGTGCACTGGAGCAGCCAGCTTTTATAACGCAGCTGGAGCCTTGCTAGGAACTTGCTGAAAAACAAGTTCACGCCACCTATGGTTCCCTGGGGAAAACTCACATGCATCCGTGTTGCCTAATTTATGACATCCTCCGAGGTCCTCCCCTCTCTAAGGGAACGACTACAGCATGTCTAACTTTATCCACGGGCACTGTTGCATTGCCACTCATTTGCAAACAAGAAATCCCCACGAGTATATGATCTGCTTCCAGCTTCAGAAAAACAAGACCTCTCTGGATGCTGAGATGACCCCCTGCATAGACTGCAACTGCATCATTCACTAAAGAACCAAAAGCAGCAATTGAGCACCATAGAGGAGGCCCTTCACAATTGAAAGAGTGGGTGCAGAGTGAGGAGTGAATCTCTCACCAATGCTAATGCACACCCGGGAACATTCAAAGGGCAAGAATACCAACAGCAGGGATGAGAAAAAGTTCCATTTGGGGGGAAAAGGTATGGCCCCGTGAAGTAGCCTGGAAGCGCTCAACAGATCCTCAAAGACTCCAGGCATGTTAGTTTGAGAAAAGGATGCTAATAACTGCTAGAGGAACTGTGCCCTGCATAATAGAGACGCCTGAGACTCTTTCAGATAAGGTTGGGAGCACTTTAGAGCAATGCAACCTGTTCAAAGACAAACAAGCAAAGGGATTATGCTGCTTTTAGCACTTTGATGCACTGAGCAGTATGATTATAAGATGGAGAGTGCATAGGAGAGACACTTTTCATATGAACTAACTTCCAAAACAAGACTTTCTTTATCCTATGGGATCTATAGAAGTAAATGTTTGAAGGCGCGTTCATGTCAAACATGAATCTTTCTGTAAGACCTGCTGTCAAATAAAAAAAAGCAAAAACACATGACTATGACTGAATTCTGATGGATTATGGTTAAACACTATTAAATACAAACATATTGCTCATGGAAGTCATGGTGAAGTAGAGCCCACAAAGTCAGTTTTATCTTTCAGCAACTTACCTTAAGTTCTTATGATAACTGGCAGTTGTGCTTTTCCATTTGTAAAATAAGGAAGTGAAGTGGAAATGCTCTCTCTGGCTTTTTATCTTTATTTAGCTTCCACTATACAGATCTCATTATCTCCTCACTGGTCAAGAGGCCATTGGCTAACAGATGTAAAGTGAGGCGTCATACCAGTTCACGGTAATTGTTTAATTAGTGCAGATACTGTTCTTGTCTCTAACTGCGCAGAGAAGAAATTAAAACGACATTTTGTGATGTATTCATTTTGTATTATGCCCATTACTTTCACACCGCCTCCAAGCAGGAGACTACAAAGCAGCAAAAGAGGCAAATGCAGCACTGCCTTCAAACAAAGGCCCTGCATTACTGCCCCATAGCCATATTTATACAAGTTAATAACAGCCTCTGCTGGACTATTAAGGCGGCCTATGGGCAGGAAGGGCTGCTCAAACTTCAGCAGAAAAATGTTCTGAGGTTTCCAGGACCAATGGACTTTCTAGGGCTTAATTAATAAATTGTAAAGCAGTCTCTGGAGCTTGGGGGAAAAAGGCGATTTGACTTCAGTTCTTCAGAAATGAAGAAAGCTTTGGATGAGCGGTGAAACGTCTTCAAGAAACTTAAAGAAGTCCAGCCGCCTTTTTTCAAGCTCCAGAGACTACCGTTACCTGGATGACCAAGAACCTACACACACGAATATTGTAAAGCAGTTATAACATGAAATTTAACATGTTATGACATTAATATTGAGTCACGGATCCAATGTATTATAGCGATTATAATGTTTGGAGTATTTTAAACAATGACAAACCCATCGACATTTGTCTCTAAATATTAGCGACGAGGCAGGTGGTTCTGCTTGAGCGTCTGGAGCAATCGAGTGGCCTTGTGGTCACAGTGGGGGTACGTGGTGGAGAAAAAACCGGCAGTTTACACGTTGTCTGGAGCAATTCATTTAACAAGTGACGAACTGAATCGCATAACGTGTTGGTCATTTTTCCTATTACTGATGTGACTTTTGGGGGGCAAAAGGCACATAGTTTTTGGCACAGTTTTTGTTTTTGACTCAGAAAAAAAGAACTGAGTTGTGCGTCTTACCTTGCGCCTGGGCGCCGAGGATACAAGTCATCAGCAGCAGACCCCAGCAGGACACCCACACCTGTCCGACCTGTTCAGTCCGTCCAGCTCCAGCCATGGTCCGCGGTGGTACCGTCGACCCGGTGCGGTTCTCCCGTCTCCACGCTGGGAACATGTTGCTCCGTGGGCACACACTCCCTGGAACAGAGTCCTGGCTGCCGCTGGTCCTGTGCGTCAGACTGCTCCTCACTGTTGATGAGGGTGAGTGACTGGGGGAGAATCGGAGAGACTCCGTCAGAGAGCACCAAGCGTGTATCAGATAGGCACGCGGTAGTATGAAGAGCCTGTGGACAAGACCCGCATAAGCAAGGCGGAGTCAGTCCAATTGAATTTGCTCGGCTGTCAAGTGTGCGAGACGGAGTATTGACATCATCTTCTTACTGCTCCGAATAGCCCCTGAATGTATCACAGCAAGAGCAGTGAAAAAAAATTTAAAAAAAATAACGGGGAATGATGACACTGACAAAACTACACACAGCCTCCAAGTTCTTCTGAGACACAATTGGCAGTTTTTACCCCACTAATTAAAAAAATAAATAAAATAAAATCAGGTACTTGCTTATTTGTTTTCTCAAAGGCACTTCACCATTCAGTGACCGGTGGCAGTCCGTAAGGTTGCACTTTAACTCCCTAGTATGTGCACTTTTGTGTATGAGCTGCTGACAGTGGGAATAGACTCAATGCACCCTAATAGAGAGATAACAAGATTTTTCTTACATCTTAAAACACTGAAAAGAAAGAAAACTACCTATAAGCTGCTCAGCGTTTGTCATTAATGGTGGTCATTTCTTTAATGAATTGCCCATCACATAGACCACAGTAGTGCGCCCAACCTGAGCCAAGTATTGCTAAGCCAAGTGCTCTGTGCGCTACTGCCACCTTGCGGCAAAAAGCGGTAGGGAATATCTATTTGGACAGCCATGATTGATTGTTGACACATTAAAACCTAAAGCATGGATTACAAAACTACCTGATGGCAACTAAATCTTTCCAAATAGCTGCGTTTGGATGTTTTCGGGTTGTTTTTTTTTTACTGCCAAGGAGAAAGCATAAACTGCGTCACAGTCTAAAAGTGGTATGAGGGCTGTTTGGTAAATCTCTTTACTTTGCATTGTTCCAAGTTAAACCTGACTTGATGGTATGGTTAAAAGCAGCCAAGCCATTAAAGAATAGCATAAGAGATAGGTAACACCTGAGCAATTAAATGGGATTCAGGAATTTGTCTAAGATCAAAAAGAATGGCAGACTTTTAGCGTCTGTGAACACTCAGCCCACCAGAATGCTTCCTCTATCACCAGACAAAGGATTAAAGGCAAGTTTGAGTACACAGAAATGGTGGGCACTTCTGGAAACACAGAAGAGTACATATGGGTAGTGATATCAGCTTTTGTTGTCCTTGCTCCTTTTGAACTCACTGAAAAATGCATGCAAGGCAAGGTAAGCTTCAAAGAGCTGTCACAATATATCTGTATGTGTCCCATTAGATTTTGTGAGTTTTGAAGACCAGCACTAATACTCACTAACTGAAAATCCCAGCTACCGCGAGCAAAGTAAAGCCTGCTGCTTCTTTGTCAGAGAGCCCAGCTGAAGTGTAAACAGAGGTGGTGCTCTTTCCTTTGTATAGTCTTGCTGTGAATCCACTTCCCTTTCCTTTACGCTAATGCTTCTAAAATTCCCTTTTCCCCCCTATGTATTACAATGTCTCTTTGTTACCACAGGCTCATGTCATCCATTGCTCCCTCCCTTTATTTCCTCTCTCCTCCGCTGCCACACCATGCACCAAACCCCCTCCTGATAATGATGTGCTGATTATGAGGCTCTTAGACCAGCAGATTGCTCTCCAGTCTCATTCGCATACAGTGGAAAATTGCTGCTGTCTTGGAGCCCCCACCCTGCTGTGCGTATCAGGCAGGTTGACATTAGCAAGCTGCTGGGAACAGTGCTCAGGCACGAGGGCAGGTGCTCTGTCTCCGTCTATATAACTGTTCTGCAGCAGACGAAACAGAGATGCTACAAGCCACGCTGGGGGGGGCACCACAGGCGGGTGTCAAACAATAAGGTATTGTGCAGCTGACATTTATACATAACACATACTGAGAATAGCTACTTTTACTTGCCAAATGACACATGGTGTATAACAGTGTTTTACAAAACATAGAAAACAAACAGGTTTTGGGATCTCAAAACTGCATTTACCAATTTAGTATTAAACAAAATGCTAGTTCCAGGTTGGACCACCTTTTGCCTTCAGAAGTGCTTAAATTCTTCATGGCATAGACTCAACATCTGGTCCATATTGCCATGATAGACTCACACCATTGGTGCAAATTTGTCAGCTGTACATCCATGATGCTAATCTACCACCACATCCCAAAAGTGCTCTATTGGCTTGAGATCTGGTGGTTGTGGATGCCATTTCAGTGCAGTGACCTTATTGCCATGTCCAATAAACCAGTTTTTGATATGGCATGTTATCCTGCTGGAAGCAGCCAACAGAAGATAGGTACATTGTGGATATGGTCAACAACAATAATTATCAAAGCCACTGTGTTTAAATGATGCTCATTTGGTGCGAAGGGGCACGAAGCAGCAGCCTGAACCGCTCACACAAAGCAGGGTGTTATTTATGCCAAATTCCGACCCTACCATCCAAATTTCAAAGCAGAAAGACTCATCAGACCCAGCAACTTTTTTTTCTCCAATCTCCTATTGTTCGATTTTTGTGAATCAGTGCAAGCTGTTTGTAGCTGCCAGGAGTGGCACCTGATATGGTCTTCTGCTGCTGGAGCCCATCTGCTTCAAGGTTGAATGTGCTGTGCATTCAGAGATGTCTTTGCATAGCTTGGCTGTAACAAGTGGTTATTTGAGTTACTGTTGCCTTCCTATCATTGGAAGCAGCCTTGCCATTCGCATCTGACCTCTGGCATCAACAAAGTATTTTTACCCAGAGAACTCTCGCTCTCTGGATATTTTCTCTTTTTTTGATCATTCTCTGTAAACCCTAGAGATGGTTGTGCGATGAATGTGGTGAAATCCCAGTAGATCAGCAGTTTTGGAAAAACTCAGACCAGCTCATTTGCCACCAACAACCATGCCACGTTCAAAGTCACTTAAATCAACTTTCTTCCCCATTCTGATACTGAATTTTAACTTCGGCAGGTTGTCTTGATCATGGCTACACATCTACATGCATTGAGTTGCTGCCATGCGATTGGCTGATTAGACATTTGTGTTAACAAGTAGTTGAACAGGTGTACTGTGCCTAACAAAATGTATCATGAGTTTTTCTTTGTTCAAATGAGGACCAGGGACCAATTACAAGGGAGAAATCTTTACAAGGAACATTGTAATAGTCATAACATGGATTTAAATGGTTTTGGCTTAGCTTCGTTGATGACGTGGACTGACTCTAATATTCCACTATGCATGCCAGCTAGTTAGCTGGCAATAAGCCAAGACACAGGCAACAAGTTGTTGCACCATAAAAAAAATGTGAGCTATTTCATGACAGAATGAAATGATGCATCACAGTCATTAAAGAATCATATGAGTTTCTGTTGTGGACACAGTATACTTATTTGATTGGTCCACATACCATGTGTACACTTGTTAATGATAGCTCTGGGTTTTAAAGCTAACTCTCTGCAGATCACTTTATGGGCTGCAGATCCCACTTTGAGAACCACTTTGAAAATAATTCTTAAAAATTCAAAGACCAAATTATTTCACTGCCATTGACAGACACAATTCAAAAAAGTGATAAAGTTGTATAATGCATATAAAAATCTCCGGATGTGAAAGCTTGGACAACCTTGGACAAGTGTTTAGACTGCAAAAGTCTTCTCTCAAAAAGCTACTCAATGTTAATATCTTAGAAAAAAGAACAAATGATGTAAAATCTTTCCAAGATTATTATTATTTTTTTTTACAATCAACTGTAATTTTCTCACTAGTCTTGAAAGCAGAACTTGAATTAGGACAGATGCTCTTTGCTGTGTAGCATTCACTAAAATTGGACTGATGGAATATTTGTTGAAAAGCCTTTATCCTTTAACATCAGGATATTTGGATGTTCAAACATATTCAGACTAGCAGATATTTTTGGGGGTGTTTCTGGCAGTCACTTGGCAGGTTACTGTAGTTCATCATCAGAGCAATTGTAACTATAATGCACTCTTATACAGAACCCCAACTAAATAAGTACTTCCTTCTGTCTGGGAGACAGGGAATGCACCATAGACTTTTGAAAGCTGTTCTTTTCCCATCAGCTTGCCTGCTTTGAAACGGCTTGATTGAAATGAGCTTCATTTGAGATTGACTCTGTGCTGCCTCAGTTATGTATGCAGGAATGACAGTGCAAAAAGAAACAAAGTGATCATGAAATACCAGTCTTTGCATCTGTGGGTACAAACACCACAGTTACAATGGTGTCTATTTCATAAACAGGAAAATCAATCAGACTTTTTCTTCGGCTTTGTTCTTAATTCCCTGTGTTCAGCTGTAGATGCCAGTGCCGTTGAACACACATGTTGCTGTTGCTGATTTGGCAGTGTGGATGTGCTTTCTTTAGGAAAAAAGGGCCTTCTCTTACAAGTGTCAGCAAACAATACATACACTGTGCGATTTTGCTGCATCAGTCTTGACACCTCATCTATAGTACCTCACAGAGAAAATCTGATTTCTCCGCTGTAACAGATCATCTCACAGCTCTTTCCTTTAGACAGTGGTAAAGCTGCAAATTGAAACATGAAAAATACAACCAAACTCCTGCTACAAGATGCATAACTGCATCTGAGAAAAGGCATCAGCAAAGGGATCATTTTTTATGTCACACTGTTATTTTCTCACCACAACAAAACCCAGCGTATGCACTTTACTTTCTGGACTTCACCATTCCACAAAAACCAGGCAGTTTTAAACAGAACATTGGAAAAAAAAGTATATCAAGTTAGTTCATGTGTTCATGTGTAGTTGGAAAAAAAAACAATACTGGATAGGTCTCAGAATATTAATATTTTAAAAAATATTATACCTTTATTACCCAAAGGACAACTCACTTAAAAATACTGCATTGAATCAGTGGCATAATTGGTTTCCCCCAGTCTCACTTTGATGTAAATAACATTAGCAATTTTCCAGTCATTTTGCATTGATCCTCCAGTGCAGAATTCTGCCCCAAGAAGCAGCTGGAAATTGAATGTCTTAGACTGTAGATGTGAAGCATGCATTTCATTCAAGTTGTCTGAGAAACTTCACTACCTAAGAGATGCAGCATTATTGGGATTGATTCTGTGCCTTGCCAGCAGCAATTTCTGTCCACTATACACTCACAGAACTGAGTGCAAAAATGGTGTACATTCACGTGCACGTGCATTACATTTGATGCAATGTAGAGTGCAGCAGGTACAATATGACTTCGCCTTCTGCCACTCAACAACTCTTTATTGCTGTTTGCTTTCAAAACAATAATTTTCATAAATTTGTTGTGGAGTTCTCTCTTTACATTCATAGCCATTCCACCTTCCCCTCTTCAGTGCTCTGATTTTGGTCATTTATTGTGTCAGCTCCCCACATTCAAGTCCTTAGTTAGAATGAATAGCTTACAAAAGCAAGCTCTGCTAGTAGAATTTTTTTTTTTTGCTTCTCTGTCCTCCTTCTCACTTAGTTGGCTCCATCTGAACAGCTGACAGTGTTAGAGCTGCAGCAAGCATCATATGAAGAACATTATTTTGATTTTATATATTTTTTGCCAGATGTAGAAAGACTGAAAACTGATTTTACTGTACTACATACACACTGAAATAATGGATGTTCTTTATTCTGTGCTGCAGAGTTATGAGTTTTCCTACTAAATAAATCAAATCAGCTAATCGATAATAATGACAGCATCCTCCTCCCTGCATAAGAAACGAGGCTCATAAAACAGTAACAGGTGGTATATAATGGCAACAAAAAACCAGCTAAAATGTCACAGAGAGAAACACCAGAAAGCATATCCTTGATAATTTTAGATCAGTGGCTGATAAAAGTCATGTTTCTCATCTTCAGCTGTTGGAAGGTAATTAAAGCAGCTTTTTACATACCAAAAAAAAAAAAAACTCATTCCCACTAGTTCTCAACTCTGCCTGTTGGCTGATCACATCACACTGCTAAATCCTTGAGCCCTTAAACCCTGCCATGGTATATCATGGCATTATAAAATACCCTGGGCACACTAAAGATTAGGTGGGATGAATAGAGATATAGAAGCCAGAGGTCTCTAAAGATTTCACACTGGTTTTAGCATGTGAAATTCTTCCCTGTAGCTGTCATAACGTTGTGTGCAGGATGCTGTTGCAGCATACCTGTCCAACCCAGCATCTAAACAGAGAACGATCCATATTTTGGTTAACATTTTAAGGGTCTCTCTGGGTTTGGTGTCTGCTTCCAGGTGTTTATTATTGCCTTGGCATTGCTGCAATTTGTCCGTAAGCGATGCAGGAGGGAGAGTGGCAACAGCCCCAGATTTTTAAACCTAATGATTACCAAAACCAGCACTAGTATATTCACAGCAAGCATGGGCAGAATTTTAAAACATAAACAGCATGCTTGACCCAGCTGTGTCAATCCCACAGAGATGAAACTATTGTCTTCTCAGGCTGAATACATTAGCTGTGTTTTCACACAGTGAGTTACTGGGGAGAATGCTTGTAATCAGATCAATGGATTTGAATTATTGCACTGTACAGATGCTATTATACCGTATTAGCTGGCTAAAGTTTAGCCAATTGAATTGCCACAATGGCCCGCCTGTGACAGTGTGATTTATGTCGTTTTCAGGTATTTGGCTGTAGTATAATGTAAATGAATGTTGTAGCACTGTAGAGTGCTCCCACGGGGCTTGGACTTTGTTTTTTTTGTCTAGGAAGCTCTGCGTTGCTTTCTTCTTTTTGTCAGCACAATCATATTGTAAATGGGATGAAGGTAAAATGATGGGTGGCTTCTTTTTTTTTTTGTCAAACAGCACAGCAAGTTAGACAATATATCCTCATGTTAGGTTGCATGACCTGTCCAGTGTCAGAAATATGTGTACAAAATCATGCAGCATACGGCCTTAACATACCAGCATTTGGTTAGTCTGAGTAATGATATAGATGATTCTCACAGGTGTCTTGCAAGAGCATTTGCTGACAGTAATCAGGAAATTATTCCCAATAGTGGGAAATTAAAGCATCAGCTACAGGATCCTGTCCTGCAAATGAAGCTTGAAAAATTGCTCCTTTACATTTAAAAAAAAAAAGGTAATTGGCCACAAGAGATTAGATGACCCGTTAATAGTTTATTGATGGCATTTGTTGGGTTTGCCAGAAAGTGACATATGGATTTTCATAAAGCAACAATAAAGAGAACTGGAAAGTACATCCAACCATAGCCCAGTTATGACAGCATTAAAGCTGATGAGATTTGTCGGAGCTGCTCAGGTTAAAGGTATATATTCATTTCTTTTTCTTTCTTTTTTATTTCATTATGCAGCCCACGTCCTGAAGTGTTTAACACCAGAGTGTTAAAGCCACAGAAGGTTAACAAAGCAAGTCATCATTTTCATTAGAGAAGCCACTAGAGCTAATCATAGAGAGCTCTTGTGAAGTGATTATGTCAAAAACATAATAGGTGTCCTTGTGACGTCAAGACGTTGTGTTTGAAATTGGACAGCTGCAGTGGCTTCAGCAGACATACTCTTATGATAGAGGTCATTTTGTCATTTAGAGCATGGAGCCAAACCTTTCATCCTGGAACTGAATATGGCTGCTCAATAAATTTGATTCAGTGCCAACGGGCAATCATGTCCTTTAAGTCCATTAAACATTAACCACTGAGCAGGCTTCTGGTTGTCTTTTTGACGACAGCCTTAGATTGAATAGACTGAGCACATTTCAGGGTCACATTTCTTCTCCCCCTCCTCGAGCAGTAACATAGGGAAGTCAGATATTATCTCTTCATGATGCAACAGCCTCCATCAGTCTATACAGATCATCCAGACCTCCTGGAAGAATGCCTATGGGCTTCAGCAGCTTCAGTAGTTTAACGCTAAGTCCATCTATTCCCCAAAGCTAAGCTTTTATGTTTCAGCTTGGGATTCACTATTGTTGGGGAACCACATCATGGTTTTATCTTATTATTTTTTGGTTTATTTTTTTGCTCTCCTAAATATAAACACAGTATATAGACTAGCAAACCACAAAAAAATGTAAATGGAAATTATCTTGAAGATGCTGTGCCTTGGCAGATTTCACCAACTGTGCATGGGGGTTAAATAGGAGTTAAAGAGAATATTAGAAACAAACAAAATGATTAAATTATTGTCACAAAACAGCTCATGCTTGCCTGATCATAGCAATGACAGTTGCGGTCAGAAGTTTACATAAACTCATCATGGGCATGAATGTCATGGTAATTTAGGGCTTTTAATGATTTCTTTGAACTATTCTTTTTCCAGGGTGGAAGGATTGCACAGCGTACATCTTTAATAACTTTAAAAAAACAAAAACTGGGTGAATAAGATTTTCTCACATACAGGCTCAAATAAATACACTGCTCAAAAATATAAAGGGAACACTCAAATAACACATCCTAGACAGTCTGTGGTGCAACGTGACGTTGGTGGATGGAGCGAGACATGATGTCCCAGATGTGCTCAATTGGATTCAGGTCTGGGGAACGGGCGGGCCAGTCCATAGCTTCAGTGCCTTCATCTTGCAGGAACTGCTGGCACACTCCAGCCACATGAGGTCTAGCATTGTCCTGCATTAGGAGGAACCCAGGGCCAACTGCACCAGGATATGGTCTCACAAGGGGTCTGAGGATCTCATCTCGGTACCTAATGGCAGTCATGCTACCTCTGGCGAGCACATGGAGGGCCGTGCGGCCCACCAAAGAAATGCCACCCCACCATTAAAGTTAAAGAAGTTAAAGTTAAAGTTAAAGAGTTTTTATTTGTCATTTCAACCATATACACAGTACACAGTGAAACGAAACAACGTTTCTCCGGGACCAAGGTGCTACATAGAACAATACACACAACAGTAAACAGTAAACATTAAAGTGCTCTTGTGCGAACATGTGCAAGGGCGCCAGACAGTACACAATAAATACGAACAATACAGACAAACATGAAACTGTAGACAATAATTACGGGTGTGTGTGTGTGTGTGTGGGGGGGGTTGACCCACTGCCAAACCGGTCATGCTGATTGATGTTGCAGGCAGCAGATCGCTCTCCACGGCGTCTCCAGACTCTGTCACGTCTGTCACTTGTGCTCAGTGTGAACCTGCTTTCATCTGTGAAGAGCACAGGGCGCCAGTGGCAAATTTGCCAATCCTGGTGTTCTCTGGCAAATGCCAAGCATCCTGCATGGTGTTGGGCTGTGAGCACAACCCCTATCTGTGGACGTCAGGCCCTCATACCATCCTCATGGAGTCGTTTTCTAACTGTTTGTGCAGACACATGCACATTTGTGGCCTGCTGGAGGTCATTTTGCAGGGCTCTGGCAGTGCTCCTCCTGTTCTTCCTTGCATAAAGGCGGAGGTAGCGGTCCTGCTGCTGGGTTGTTGCCCTCCTACGGCCTCCTCCACGTCTCCTGGTGTACTGGCCTGTCTCCTGGTAGCGCCTCCAGCCTCTGGACACTACGCTGACAGACACAGTAAACCTTCTTGCCACAGCTCGCATTGATATGCCATCCTGGATGAGCTGCACTACCTGAGCCACTTGTGTGGGTTGTAGAGTCCGTCTCATGCTACCACGAGTGTGAAAGCACCACCAACATTCAAAAGTGACCAAAACATCAGCCAGAAAGCATAGGTACTGAGAAGTGGTCTGTGGTCCCCACCTGCAGAACCACTCCTTTATTGAGTGTGTCTTGCTAATTGCCAATAATTCCCACCTGTTGTCTATTCCATTTGCACAACAGCATGTGAAATTGATTGTCAATCAGTGTTGCTTCCTAAGTGGACAGTTTGATTTCACAGAAGTTTGATTTACTTGGAGTTATATTGTGTTGTTTAAGTGTTCCCTTTATTTTTTTTGAGCAGTGTATATACACCCCCACTAATATTTGGTTAAATGTACCTTAGCAAATTGCACCTGGACCAGACATTTCTGGTAGCCGTTAACAAACTTCTGGCTCTTCTTGGTAGAATTGGTAGAGTTCATTTAAATTGTTTGGTTGGTACGGACTCAGCTTTTAAGCTTTTAATTTTCAGTTTGGTTGAGGTCGGGTCTTTGGGAAGCCTATTGCAGAAGCTTAATGTTAGCATGCTTTATCCATTCCAAAACCAGCTTTGATATATGTCTGGGATCATTGTCCTGTTGGAACATCCAATTGTGTTTCAACTGTCCTTAGATCTTTACTGAGTTCCTTGAACTTACCCATTGTTCTGAGTATATATTTGAATGATTGAACATTTTTGTGTGGATTAGAGAAAATCCAAAATAAATTCAAAGTTGTGCTCGGAATTCCTCTTTTTAAAGTCATGAAAGATGTATGCTGTACAATGAAGAAATCATGAAATGCTCAGAATTACCATGACATTCATGCCCATGAAGAGTGTACATAAACTTCTGACCGCAATTGTCATTAGTATGATCAAACAAGCATGAGCTTTTTTGGGACATTAATTTAATCCCTTTGTTCCTGCTATTCTCTTGAACTCCTATTAAACTTTTTTTCTTTAGTTTCACACCAATTTTCAACCCTCCTGTCTTTGTACTTCTGTAGGCCAAGCTTTGTAGCCATCCCTTGTGGTTTTGTTTTTTGAAGGGTTTCTTTTTGGTTTTGTTTGCTTGAAATTTTCGCCATGTTTGACCTCTTGCCAGTTTTTGTTTTGTTTTTTGTTTTTGTTTTTGTTTTTGTTTTGTATTTTGTTTTTTGTTTTTTGTTTTTGTTTTTGTTTTTTGATTTTTGATTTTTGTTTTTTGTTTTTTACCCTCTCATCTGCTCACTGCCTGGTTTGTCTGCCATGCTGAGTGACCTCCTGCAGCCTCTAGCGTGGTAAAACAGATGTGGATTTTGGACTGACTTCTTTTTCTTGTTGCCTGCATTTGGATCCTCATCTCACGTTTACTTTTCCATGCAGTTAATTTTTGCAAGAGCAATATAAAACGGTGACCAGTACACTACTACCAACACCAGTCACGGGTTTTCAGGTGAAAAATACATTTAGTTTTGTATTCTCAGTGGGAGAGATCTGACCTAATTTCAGTAGATCATGAGTCAGTCTGTGTGCTTTTTAACACAACATAGCCCCTACTTTTCCCCGTCACATGGATATATATGCACACATGCTATAGCATAGCCAAAAATTTGCTATTTCTTCTCCTCCATCTGATCCTCCAGTTTAAGGGAGCATGAGATGATGAAGACACTCTACTGACTCCTCACAAGATTTAGCTCCATTCTCATCACCCATAACAAAGAGTGTCTGCAGTAACACTCAGATGGTGAAGGCGGTGGACAAATGCCAACTAGATACACTCGGAGCTCTTTCCATCCAACCAGGACAGACATAACTAGTTGTGGCAGGGACTGACCCCAACTGAGAGTAGCCTCCCTTTGTGTTTGTGCTCACAGATGGCTAACAGGATGTGGGAGAATCAAGATGAAGTCATGGATAGAGTGCAGGTCACCAGCAGACTAATGGAAGCTGAACACTGACGTTGTGAGTCAGATTTTGACTCAACTTAGATGTGGATGCGTGCCTTGAGGCTATGCCCCCACTGTCCTCTGTGCTTCTCTCTGTCACCTCATGACAGTTCACCTTTAGTAGATGTGACTGCATACACTCCACAGCCAAAAAAGCCCTCTCTGCGCTTTTTGTCACCTCTGTCAGATCTTACAACCGTTCCAGCGTGCCTTCTAAATTCAGGTGAGGAGACTGACCTCCCACTCCCTTGCAGACCATCCAGGGCATTCATGCTCTGTCCACTTTTACCCCCTACAAGGTAAATAACTAGTGTGTGTGTGTGTTTGTGTGTGTGTGTGTGTGTGTGTTGTGTGTGTGTGTGTGTGTGTGTTCTTTAGAAGTTATCTGAATAAAGAGAAGCTGACTCACAGAGCATCCCTGTAGGTTCAGTATTATTGTTTTCCAAATTGTGGCACAAAGAGGTGTTTAATATCATGATCTCCTGCTAGTTTGTATTATTGGCGGTTTGTGAAATCATTTCAAAAGACCAGTTCAAACTCATTGTGCCTGTTTTTTTTTTTTAAAGAAAGTCTTTGAATTGGTATACCACCCCGCCAATAGAATAATCATAAAAATGAAAGGTATCTACTCTATATAGACTAACAATTATGTATGCTAGAAATTATATGCTACTCAAAACCTTCTTATATTTTGTTCCTTCACTATTCAGTCACAAAATCAGCAAACACTACTATTACTTGAATTCCTTTGTGGGTCTCGAGTTATTTTCTTTTTACTTTTTTTTTTTACTCCCAAAGACAGACTGGCTGTTGCTCCTTATAGAAGCTTCACCACGCTCTCTTTTGCTTTCTGTACAACACTTCTTTACTGTATTGTGTGTCCAATGCCCAACCTAATTTTTTCTACACATATTATAACTTCCAGTACCCCTGAGCTGGTAAAGAAACGGGATCACATTATCAAATAGATAACAGTGGAGCGTGGTAAGTAGGAAAAGAAGATGAAGTGGAAAAATGTTCTTATGTGGATATGATAATCAGGTTCTTTCAGATTTACCACGGGTCATCACATTGGCTTTGGATCACCACCTTACATGGCAGAAAAGGAGGAAAAAAAATACACAAGTTCTGTCATCTGAAGACCTTTGCCCTGCGGGTCAGAACATGATCTCTTCAATTATACGAAACAAATCAATGACCTGAAATCTTGTCAAAGCTGCTGTGATGTTTTTATTTGATTCAAAGCAGGATATGCATTAATAAACCTCTTGCTTTAATGAGCATTGTAGGTTATTTAACTTTTTGAACCTTAAGAAGATGAAGGCTAATTAAAAAAGCAATAAGTTAGTTAATTGATGGATGCACACTGAATTTTGTTTCTTTAGCCTTTTCAGCCATAAGTGCAAGCTTCCCGTTTGCCATAACAGCTTTTTTTTTATTGTGGACCAGCCTGTGTCTCATTCATTCCTCATTCTTTCCCCACCTCTCTGTTGTTCCAATTTCCTGTTTCCCCCTGTCTCCAATTTTCTTTCACATTCTCTGTTCAAATGTCAAGTAGCAGCTGCCTGGGCCTTGCCATTGCAGTCTTGTGCTCGACAAATCTGTGCTAATTCTCCACCTCTCTCCGATGGTATATAAATCTTTTTGCTCACAAGAGCACTGGTCCTTTTGACGAATGGGCAAGAGAAAGCTCTGGATGCCAAGTGAACTCCAGTGGAGCGCGTAGTCCTCACACAAACACAGATAGCAGAGATTCAACAGTAATAAACTGTGCAGCGGAAAATCTTTCCAGAGTCTCATTAACTGTACCGCCCTGCACATATTTGATGCTGTGAAAAAAAATCTGTATTTCTTTCATATTTGGTTTGATCTTTTGTAATATGGATTTTTTTTCTTTTTTTGAAATTTGTTTAAAAAATAACCTAAATAAACATAAAGAATACATGAAAATAATAAATACTTTATTAGGTGTAATATACAGTGCTATACAAAAAGTATTGCAGCCACTCCTCATTTATTAATATTTTGCCAGTAAAAGGGGAAATAGGTGCAGCATTTTATTGACACATACAAAAATTACAGTACAAGATAGAGTGTGTACAATTCTAACAACCCTGAAGACTATCAAGGATGTTGTCTGTGACCACCTTTATTCTTCAACACAGCCTGAACTCTCTTAAGCAGCTTTTCTTGTAAATGATTTAAATAGTCTCCAGGAATAGTTCTCCAGGCTGGACAAGATTCCAAAGCTCATTTTTGGATGTTGGCTGCCTTTTATTGTGTTGCTTGTCAAAATAATCCCACATTGTTTCAGTATCTTGTCGAGATCCAGGTTCTGGGGAGGCCAGTCCCATGACTGATCATATTCTATTGTATGTTTTTCTGTTCAGATATGCTTTTACTGCATTAGCAGTGTGTTTGGGATTACTAACATGTTGAAAAATGAAGCTGTTGCTAAACAAACATTTTCCAGATGGTTTTGCATAGTAACTTGGCATACCTTCCTTGAGAATGACCTCCCCTTCCACTGAGACCATTCCTGAAGAGGCTTCAGTGAACAGTGGCTGGATTCAGCTGAAGGGCCAGGAATGCGCCTCTCGGGTCCTGCATCAGGTCTTTGCTGGATTTCTTCCTATTTCTTAAGGACATGATTTTCAGATACTGCTCATACTGCTATAGAAAGTTTTTTTTTCTTTTAGCCCAGCCACTTCTTCTCCTGCTCCTCCTCCACTTGTCCAGTTCCCTCACGTTTTTAAGGGCACACCAAGGTGAGATATGCCAAGTTTTCAGCTAGTAGCTCTATAGGAATCACCTTTTTGGTGTAAAAATGCTATTTTATGGCTGTCAAACTGTGTTATTGTCGGCATTTTTCATAGATACAACTGAAGAAATTTGAGCAAATTGTGTGGGGGTTTTTTGTGACAGGCTGCTAGTAACAAAGTGCCCAAAGATACAATCAAAGCTTTCTGTTATGTGCAGACACAAAACAGGTTTATACTTTGAGCTAGGTGCAATTTTATGCTTGAATGACTCATAGGTCAGTATTAAGTGGCTTAATGAAAAATTATTGCTCAAGACCACAAATTACAAGAAAGTCTGGCTGCTTGGAAGCAAAATATAAAGACAAGAGGGGCAGCTCTAGACTTTTGCACAGCAATGGGTTTTAAATACACTTGTAAGTATAATTTTGTAAGTTTTATTATATTTTCTTTCAGGAGAAAAAGAACCTGCATATTAAATAAAGCCATAAAAACTAAGAGCGACAAGCAATTAATTCACTAAAAGGTTGAAAAAAGTCATGCTCTGAAGATTCAGTTCATTAGTCAAATGTAGAGGATAGTGTTATGATCAAGGTTGTGGCTTGGCTAAGCACACCAGTGGACCATCTAATTGCCATAACAACACATGAGTCAAGACTAGCTTGGTGCAAAAGATTTGTTTGTTGCCACACAAGTGGATCCGTGAGTGGGTGTTTCGCTTAAGGAAAGGGAATAAGGATTTGCACAGCTACTAGCGAACAAACAGTTTTTAATTTGTGCTTCATTAATACCAGCTGCTTGAGTAGGCTCAGTTGATCTCCATGTCAACACATATTATTAAGTCAATCATGCAGCCTGACTACTTGCTGAGAAACCAATCATAATTGATCCCTTTGCCTCACTGCGAGCAAGAAAGAGAAACGTCCTGCTGGCTTGTCATATGCCAGAAACTCTCCTTCAAAAAGACATGTTGATGATACAATCCCTTGGCACACTCTGGGCATTTGTCCATCACTTTGAACAGTAAATGAAAGTGTGACAGATGACATCAGTCATTATGAAAAGCCTGTCATGGCACTTGGCCATTGCAGAGCTCAGTATCAAGTCAAACTAAGACTTTACAGGTGATGATGGGAATGCTGTGGTCAGACTCCAGTTGAAAAATGGGAGGAAAGGTTGTTTTCTGATTTGAAATGATAAATTTCACATTAGGTTTTTGTATGGGATTTTTAAAAAAATACATTTAATTTAATAGTCCCTGATCAATGGCAAGATGAGTTCTAAAAAGGATCTAAGGCTTTGATGCCACATTTTACAGCAGCTATGTAAGACATTTTTAGTTAAGTTTGTATTTTGCATGCAGTATAATATGTTGTAAAAAGAAGTCTTTGCATCAAAATCTAAGTTAGCCATCTGTATGATGGAAGCAATATCCCAAAATAAAATTTAAAGGAAAGAGAGATGTGACTCCTGAGATGGTATAAATTGATGACTGCTGTGCACAGGCACCTCTGTGGACAGAGTGTGCCAGGCTAAATCAGGATAGCCAAATAGAATGAGCCTTTTTTTTTTCTCCCTATCAATGCTGCTGAAGTAACCATAGGCCCAAAGGTCTGCAACTCCAGATGGTCAGTCTGTCCTTGAGTGCCCAGAATAAAAGTTAAAGAAGCAGGCTTCTGAAAAGGCTATTTATTTATTACAGGCAAGGGGTTTTGTTGGAAAAGTGAACAAGAACACAGTTCCCCTGCTCAAAGACATTAAGTGAATATAAAAGGTGGAAAGAGCAACCCAGACAGTTCTTGGACTTCAATTCTTCAGTTCTGGTGTTTTTTGTTTTTTTAAAAATCAGACATAACCAGATTTGGAGGAGATCTAGAGCTTGGAAACTATTGGCTAACTCCAGTGCTGGTTAGCTAACTTGGTTAGGAATGTGCATACATGTTCATTGTGATAATATAAAGGGATGCCAATTTTTGCTATCAAAAGAGCAACTCTAAAATAACAACTGGACAGCCAACGTGTTAGAGTGTGATTTTAGTGGAACCCAACAAGATCAGAGATCAGTATATGGTGAATACGTTAGGGAAGGTCGCCTAACCTTAATGAACTTGTAATTTACCACCTCGTACAGTAATGACCTGAGCCATATTTTAATTCAAATCCTTCTGTTTTTCTAACTACACTGCTCAAAAAAATAAAGGGAACACTTAAACAACACAATATAACTCCAAGTAAATCAAACTTCTGTGAACTCAGACTGTCCACTTCGGAAGCAACACTGATTGACAATCAATTTCACATGCTGTTGTGCAAATGGAATAGACAACAGGTGGGAATTATTGGCAATTAGCAAGACCCACTCAATAAAGGAGTGGTTCTGCAGGTGGGGACCACAGACCACTTCTCAGTACCTATGCTTTCTGGATGATGTTTTGGTCACTTTTGAATGTTGGTGGTGCTTTCACACTCATGGTAGCATGAGACGGACTCTACAACCCACACAAGTGGCTCAGGTAGTGCAGCTCATCCAGGATGGCACATCAATGCGAGCTGTGGCAAGAAGGTTTACTGTGTCTGTCAGCGTAGTGTCCAGAGGCTGGAGGCGCTACCAGGAGACAGGCCAGTACACCAGGAGACGTGGAGGAGGCCGTAGGAGGGCAACAACCCAGCAGCAGGACTGCTACCTCCGCCTTTGTGCAAGGAGGAACAGGAGGAGCACTGCCAGAGCCCTGCAAAATGACCTCCAGCGGGCCACAAATGAGCATGTGTCTGCACAAACGGTTAGAAACCGACTCCATGAGGATGGTATGAGGGCCCAACGTCCACAGATGGGGGTTGTGCTCACAGCCCAACACCGTGCAGGGACGCTTGGCATTTGCCAGAGAATACCAGGATTGGCAAATTCGCCACTGGCGCCCTGTGCTCACACAGATGAAAGCAGGTTCACACTGAGCACATGTGACAGACATGACAGAGTCTGGAGACGCCGTGGAGAGCAATCTGCTGCCTGCAACATCCTTCAGCATGACCGGTTTGGCAGTGGGTCAGTAATGGTGTGGGGTGGCATTTCTTTGGTGGGCTGCACGGCCCTCCATGTGCTCGCCAGAGGTAGCATGACTGCCATTAGGTACTGAGATGAGATCCTCAGACCCCTTGTGAGACCATATGCTGGTGCGGTTGGACCTGGGTTCCTCCTAATGCAGGACAATGCTAGACCTCATGTGGCTGGAGTGTGTGAGAAGTTCCTGCAAGATGAAGGCATTGAAGCTATGGACTGGCCCAGCCCGTTCCCCAGACCTGAATCCAATTGAGCACATCTGGGACATCATGTCTCGCTCCATCCACCAACGTCACATTGCACCACAGACTGTCCAGGAGTTGGCAGATGCTTTAGTCCAGGTCTGGGAGGAGATCCCTTAGGAGACCGTCCGCCACCTCATCAGGAGCATGCCCGGGCGTTGTAGGGAGGTCATACAGGCACGTGGAGGCCACACACAATACTGAGCCTCATTTTGACTTGTTTTAAGGACATTACATCAAAGTTGGATCAGCCTGTAGTGTGTTTTTCCACTTTAATTTTGTGTGTGAATCCAAATCCAGGCCTCCATTGGTTAATAAATTTGATTTCCATTGATGATTTTTGTGTGATTTTGTTGTCAGCACATTCAACTTTGTACAGAACAAAGTATTCAATGAGAATATTTCATTCATTCAGATCTAGGATGTGTTAGTTGAGTGTTCCCTTTATTTTTTTGAGCAGTGTATATCATGGATTTGCATAAGGATAGGCACACAGTGTGGCCTTGCTGATGGGGATGTGAGATCAGATAAAGGTTTTATGTTTCATGCTGAATAAAAATGGACAAATTCCTCATTTTGCTAGAATAATATATTATTTGGCACAAAAAATATTTGAAATAAATTTCACAGAAAGAAAATGAACTTCAGTGTCCTCATTTGGGGGACATCATCATCACAATATCCTCAAAACATTTAGGTACATACAAAAAAGTATTCACTGGTATTAGCAGTATGACTCTTCTTCTAAACCATCTTCATCGTGGTTATTAAATTCCATTTTTAAGTGCAATTACATTACCAAGGTTATATTTCATCAAAACACAGTTTCTCAAACTGCTCATTACGCGGTTTATTCCAACACTACCCAAATTTCAAAAGGCTGATTATGGTTCAAAGAAGACTTAAATTAATTTAGATGTCAAAAAAACTCTTTTGCTGAAAAAAACACATTCTTAAACAGTATGTGGCTCTAGTGGTAGAGTGGATTCTTCACTAATAACAGCTTTGGTGGCTCAATCCTTGCTCACATGCCAGGGTGTCCTTGTACACGAGAAGGTTATAAAGGACACAGCAGAACTGCTGGGGTTAAACTGATCATATGTATAATTGCAGACAAATTAAGGAGAATTGTCTTGTTTAGCAGCTCTGATATGAATGTTTTCACTTCAATAAAAATGAAAGTAAAAGAAAATGTTAGTATTGAGACTCAAATTGATTTGAACGAGTGTTTCACCATTTATTTAAAAAAGAAAAAAAAAAGATTTGTCACTTTTCTATAGCCCAGATATTTTTTTCTCACTTTAAGAAATCTCAAGAAGTTTAATGATCTTACTGCACTGGCAGATAAATTCAGCCGGTTCTAGTCTTTATCTTGTCAAATTAATATGTAGGGCTGATGAAAAGTCATGGGACCACCAGACTGAAAAGGATTACATGGCATGTGATCAAAATGACCACAATTACTAAAGGAAATTCCCTGTTTCTGTCTTTTTTTTTCTTCCACTCACCATTTTTTTGTCTCTGTTATCATCGAATGATCCATATTTGTCACTTAGATCTGGCTTCCCACCCTGTAGAAGTGATGAAGTGATGTGGGATGCTGGAGCACAGACCAGTAGGTGGTGGGGAGGGTGGCGTTGCGGGGTGCTGGGATAAAATATGAGTGCATTGCCAATCCCAATGAAATGCTGGAGTTGCCTGTGCCCTCCCCACCACGGTAATTCATACAGTACTGCCACATCTTCTCTGACAGGTTCAGTAAATCTCTCACCGTTTTTTTACTGTTTAAACCCTTACTCATTGCTTTTCTTGAGCCATCCTCCCCAAGGCAGGTAGTGGAAGTAAATTGTAAACACCATGCCAAGCACTGCTAGGCCTAGTACTGAAATGGTACTGTATATACATGAAGTAGAAGTACATATTGTGTCCATGCATACATACTCTTGTTATGGGGACTGTCCATACAGTCATGCAGTCACTGTAAAAAAAACCGAAAGTACACCCTGTTTCAGTTCTAAGGTTTTAAATATTAGGACATTGAAAACATTTTTAAAAATTGGCCCCTTGCAGGTCTTAAAGGTGGGTAAATATCTCAGATGAACTGCAAAACACATATGTCATATTACATTGTGTCATTACTTACTTATTTAACAAAAACTATGCTGAAATGTAGAAGCAGTGTGTGAAAAACTAAGTGCACCCTTACTGCTTCCATAGGAATTAGAGGTTAAATAGAAACCAGGTCAAATACAATCAACAATGTGAGCACAAAAGCAGATGTTTTTGTTGTTTGCTGGTCTGAAGTATTCTGGTGTGTGTTAACATAATGCCAAGAAGAAAAGACATCACCGATTATATTAGATAAGCAACTATTGCTGCAAAAATCTGAAGAGTTCCATCTGAGACTCTGCAGGCCACAGTTAGCATGCCAAATATTAAACTTCATGACAGTAAAATTAGAAAAAGAATGAACAAGTGTGGCTTGTTTGGAAGTGTTACGAAGTGAAAGTCTCTGTTACATCTGAACGAACCACACGACTTCTGGAATAATGTCCATCGGACAGAGAGACCACTGTAGAGAAGTCTGGCCACAGTGCCACATTTGGCAAAAACCAAACACTGCATATCAGCATTAACGTCTCATAGAAACTGTCAAGCACGGTGGTGGAGAGGGCAATGATTTGGGCTTGTGTTGCAGCCACAGGACCTGGGCACATTGGAGTCAGCAAAGTATTCTAGAGCCAAATGTGAGGCCATCTGTTCAAAACTTGGCCAAAATTGGGTCATGCAACAGGACAATGATCCCAAGCACACCAGCAAATTTCTAACAGAAGGGCTGAAAAAGAAAAGAATCCAAGTGTTGCAATGGCAGACCTCAACCCAACTGAAATGCTGTTGTGGGACCTTAAGAGGGCTGTGCATAAATGAATGTGTTGTGAAATCTGAAATAAACTGTTGCACACAACAAGGTTGTCTTTATGACTTTTGTTTACCTTGACAATGGGGTCAGACAACTGAAGAGACAACCCTAGAATATTTATAAATGATCTACCAGCCATGGTCACAGAATACATTGTGTGCAAAAGATAATTTGTACATCAACATATGCTATATCTGGAAGATTACATGGAGACATAATATAACAATACGGAGCCTTTCGTTCAGTAAGGTCAGCTTATAGTGTTTGTGGATTCTGTAAGTGTTTCTGAGCCCATGCAGTGATTTTCATGACAGAATCAAGCACGTATTTTAATGCAGTGCTGACCAAGGGCTTGAAAATCATGGGTATCCAAAACTGATTTTCAGCCTTCTCCCTCAGACACAGAGATTTCTCCAGATTCCTGGAATCCTTTGATGATATTAAGGACTGTAGATGATGAGATATTCAAAGGCTTTGCAATTTTACATTGAGGAACATTATACTGAAATTGTTCCACTATTTGTGGATGTAGTTTTGTGCTGATTGATGGACCTCTGCCCATCTGTGCTGCTGATGAACTCTGCCTCTCTAAGATTCTCTTTTTATACACAGTCATGTTACTGACCTTTTCCCAGTTAACCTAATTAGTCACAGAATCCAGCCTTTTCTTTTTAGCACCACGTACTTTTCCAGACTTTTGTTGCCCTGTCCAACCTTTTTTTTTTCAGACATGTTGCCATCAAATTCAAAGTGCTCTAATATTTTTCTCAAAATGGTGCATTTTCTCACTTTAAACATTTTATATCTGTGTTCTTTGGGGAATGAAATATGGACTTGCGAGATTTGCAAATCACTGTATTCTGCTTTATTTACTTTTTTTTTTTTTTACCACGACCGTGTATAAGTTGGTGTTTGTGAGCAAAAAAAGGTATCAGTAGAAGTAATCTAATTATCCTGACATTAAGTGAAGGGCACAGAGGGATTACAGAGGTTAAGTACTGCATTCCATTAGTGGTCTGACACTTCCCCCATATTAATTCATTTATAATTATCCTAATATCAGCTAAAAAAACAAAACAAAAAAACAACTCAAGATATTAGGAACTCTAGAATTTGCTACACTTTCAGGGTTTTGAATTTAAGATGCTTAAATCCCTCACTGCCATACTCAGTAGGATATTGCGATTAAGTTAAATTGTCACTGGGGTTTGTATCTACAGTATGTAGGATCCAGGCATAAGAGTCAGCATGAGTGAGAGAGGAACAAAATAAGTAGGTTGCCCTCAGGTGCAGAGGGGTCTACTTAGCACATGAATAATATATTGAAATAGCTGGTGATTTATTCTACAGTAAACATCCTTTTGACAGAATGTGGTGAGCTTTTGTAGGTGGTTGTGTGCTTTTTACACCCCATTGCTTGTGCACTTGCATGCAGATGTATGGATGCAGCCATGTGAGCATGTGCTATCAAGTGCATGCACACGTGTGAACCTTGTGCAGGGTGCTGGCTAGTGCTCGCAGGTGAGGACCATGTGTGGGTTGCTGTCATCTGTCCTACATCATTCCACCTTCCCCTGCCTGTCCCCGAATCTCACGGCTGTTTCATGTCATTCATTAATGGATGCCCCAGGGCCAACAATAGCTCACTACAGCCTTTTATTACTGTCACTTCACTCTCAGAGCCGTCAAGGTCAAATCTACTTCACTGTCGTTCACTTGTCAGACTCAGCCTGCTGACATTTGTGTTATAGGGAACAAGAATGTGTGTGCGTCTAAAAGAGAGAAAGAGGGTGAAAGAGAAAAAGCGACAGAATGACAGAGAGGAGAAGGAAGGCAAATAATAAAATGCCAGGAGATCCACCATCCGAACAGATGTACTCTGTTCGCTGTCCTTGATTAACCGTGATGAGTGTAACTCCTAAGAGGGTATAATGTTTAAGTAAAAATATAAAAGCAATCTGTTACCTACTGAGGATATTTAATCAAAGAGTCATTTCTTTTAGGTAAGTGATTCATTTTAAAATATCCTTGAGGATTTATTACAATTAAATGTGGTGGGACGAGCTGAAAGAAAACTATTCTAACTTTGATCAGTCGACTGATGTAGTATGCATTTTCTGTCTGGAAACAAAATTAAGTAACAACAGTTAGTGGCAACTTAAATCATTAACTCTTTGAGGATTCAAAATCAAACTAAAATTCAAAGCTAAAAAATTTAATCACAACTTGTGTCATGCAGTGGCTCAGTAGGGTTTATGGACCCCACTAGCCTGTATGTATTCCCAACAGATTCTGGGAATTCTCCAGAGGAGATGGTGCATGGTGTCCTGGGGGATCTCCTTCTAGACTTGGATCTAACATCAGTCACTTGTGGTGTTTTCAGGTGAATGCCAATTGATCTGCATGGTGTTGAGCTGTGAGCACAGGTCCCACTATAGAATGCTGGGCCCTAATTCCACCCTCATCATTTGATCAGAAACATGTGCATGGGTAGCCTTCTGGAGGTCATTTTGTAGTGCTCTGGCAGTAATCCTTCTGTTACTCTTTGCTCAGAGGAGCAGATACCAATTGCGCAACTTGGTTGATGCCCTTCTACAGCCTTGCCCTCTCAGTAACTCTTCTACAATTTTGAGACTGTGCAGGGAGATATGCCAAACCTTCTCCCAATGGTACACATGGATGTTCCATCCTGGAGGAGCTGGACTACCTGTGCAACCTGAATGGGCTGCATGTACTATCTCATGCGACCAGCAGTGACACGAACACCATCAACAAAGCAAAACTCGAGAAAATCAGACTTGAGGGATGAGGAGGGAGCAATGGTCTGTGACCGTCACCAGCATAACCTACCCTTTTCAGGGTTTCCCTTGTTGTTGCCTCTCCAGTGCACCTATTGTCTCTGGGAAATGGGGAAATGGACTGATATCCCTGATGCTTAGCTGAGATTGTGTTATACTGTGATGATCGAGTGTTCTCTTAAATGCTTTTAGCAGTGCCTTTTCCCTCATTTAGAGTTTTGATGATGGCATTGAAGTGTGCTAATCTGTCATTACAAAATCTCAGATGAAAGTTCAGTTGGGTTGAGTTGACATTTCTGTTAGTACTTTGAGTAGTTGTTCATATTTTAGTGGATGAATGAAAAATTGAAAGATTTGAGCTGCTGATGAAAACACTGAAAAAAGTCAGCACTTTAGCCAAGATCATTAGATTTAATGTTCGAGACATCTGAAACAAAGATGCTGAATTTCATATTTGGGACCAAAGGGTTTCAGTTCAGTTTAATAATGGATGCAAGTGCAGGCACAAATGCGGCAGAACTTTTTTTTAAACTTTAGTAAAATTTAGAGTAGTGAGAAAAATAGTAAAAAGAGAACAAATAAACTGAAAGGTAGACTGATGAACTGATGAGGTTAAACTAATCAGGGCAGGAATGGAATCAAATAAGTGGGAAAACAAAAGCAAAGCAACTGGAAACAGATAATGTAATAGGTGGGGAACGAACTAGTAGGTGGAGAGTAGGGGGACAGCACACTGGATGATTAGGGGAGTAGCCTAAGGAAGAAAAGTAATTTGTGGAAATAGTTTTTACACTCCCACTTTCAAAAGTAGTTAGCCTTGAGAACAACTAAACAGCTAGCCATAGCAGAGAGGTGGCACAATTAGAAGCCTAGAGTGTCTCCATCTCAGCATGTGAAAACTGAGGAGGTTCTCAAACAAAAACCAGCAACTGCACAAGACTGAAGATTAACCTGAGACTTTTACCAAACAAGGTAATTAAGGCTTCTGTTTTTGATCAGTAAAAGTAGAAAACTGAATGCATAGATTGTAAAGTCATATTTTGATTTAATGTGGGTAACTAATTATAGATGCTTTTCATTTTTATTATGATTTGAATGTGTATTATCAATTATTAATGAAAGAAGGTGATGTGAAAATGAATGGGAATATTTTGAGTTAAGAGCAAAAGACATTTTTAAAGGTAAAAAGCTTCTAAAAAGGTCATTATTAGCTAATAGCTTGAGGAACAGCTATAACAATTTTTTACAGAAAGACAGAAACTGTAGTTTTGCCTCTTAGTAGCAATTTCTATGTTGTAAATGGGATTGGCACTCAGATGAGGATCTCCTCACTTTTTTGCTGCAGTGCAGTAGATTATGCAGTAATTGTTCAAAATGTGAAAAAGAAACATGGAATTTTGCACACTAGTTTTCTGCGCTCCTTCACTTAAAAACAGGACACACAGACCAAAACCACTGCCGCCCTCTTTAAAAAAAAAAGCAACGTTGGAAAACAGTTCAGTTCAATTTTAATTTAGTTTTATTTATATAGCGCCAAATCACAACAGTCACCTCAAGGCACAATATATTGTAAGGCAAAGACCCTACAGTAATACAAAGAAAACCCAACAATCTGACGCCCTTCTATGAGGAAGCGCTTGGCAACAGTTGGAAGGAAAATCTGCATTTTAACAGGAAGAAACCTCCAGCAGAACCAGGCTCAGGGAGGGGCAGCAGTCTGCCGCGACCAGTTGGGGTTGAGGGAGATAGGACATAAAAGATGCTGTGGAAGAGAGACAGAGATGAATAATAACTAATGATTAAATACAGAGTTGTGTACAAACAGAGACCGAGTGAAAAGAAGTGAATGATGAAAAAACACTCACTGCATCATGGGAAGCCCCCATCAGCCCAGGCCGATTGCAGGGTAACTAATGGAAGGTTCAGGGTCACCCGATCCTATAAGCTTTATCAAAAAGGAAAGTTTTAAACCTGATCTTAAAAGTAGACTTTTAAACTAGGAGCTGGTTCCACAGAAGAGGGCCTGAAAGCTGAAGGCTTTGCCTCCTATTCTACTTTTAAATACCCTAGAAACCACAAGTAAGCCAGCAGTCTGAGTGCAAAGTGCTCTTTTGGGGTGATATTGTACTATGAGTTCTTTAAGATAAGATGGGACAAATGTTCTGTGGTCAGATGAATCAAAATGTAAAATTTTTTTCTGGAAAACGTGGACCCTGTCTCCTCTGGAGTAAAGTGTAGAGGGACTATAACGCCTGTTATCAGCACTTAGTTCAAAAGCCTGCATCTCTGAGAGTATGGGGGTGCATTAGTTCCTATGGAATTGGCAGCTTGCACATCTAGTGAAATACCATCACTGCTGAAAGATATATACAGGTTTTAGAGAGATGAATAATAACTAATGATTAAATACTAATGCTCCCATCCAGATGACATATTTTTCAGGGAAGGCTTTGCATATTTCAGAAAGCTGATGCTAAACTACATACTACATCTATTACAACAGCTCGTTTACTTGCTAATGCTGTTTTTCTACTCAAAGCACAGGTTGTAACTGATCTCAGATGAGTGAAAGCAGAGCCAGCAGCACCTTGTCCCACATGCCGGTCTCCCATCAGTTTACCATGAAAGACCTGAGGTTTATCAACAAAGCACATGTGCAAACCGCCAGAAAAAAGCTGTTGGCCTCTCAGGTTGCCCAACTCAAATCATTGTTAACAGGAGACGGACACGCCTGTAAAAAATGGAGTCCGCTACAGTTTCTTATGAGTATGAAACAAGTAGACCTTACAGCAACAATAGCTGACTGTGGCCACAAGAAGGTAATAATATAAAGGAGGGATGCAAACAGGTGAGGAGCTTTTGGACAGTGGTGTCTGAGATGAGAGAGATCGCTTTACTTTGGTACATTTAAATTTATGTATATTTTTAGGTTTGATAAGGCAAGCACTCCTGGCAAGCACTGATGGCCAGATGGAAGCATTTGATGAATGAATGAATGACAGAATGACCCATGAAGGTGATATATATATATTTTTTAAAAGACCTCTTAATATGTTAATGCAATATAACTGAACAGCAACACAAACTCCACTTTTCAAAATTACCCTAAAGCTGATTCAACATCATTTTGCAGGGATCGTGTATCAAACCTGTGCAATTCCAACATAAAACTCAGTGAGTATTCTGAAACCACAGGATTGTGCTAATGATTCGCTTGACTGTGCATTCTGGCATTAATGTGACTGACTCTTGATTGTTGTAATGATCATCAGGTGTTATCAGTGTGATGCTGAGGAGTCTGTTTTGCATACTTGCAAAGCCCTGATTTCATCAGCCTTCAATGTGCAAAGAAGTGCCTCGCTCGCTGTTTTCTTTTCTTTTATATCAAAATGATAAATCTGTGCATTTCTTTCTTCTTAAAACATTTTATTTAGTAAATGCAATAGTAGTGGCTCCATGGTGTAGCGGTTAACACATTTGCCTTACATGTTAAAGACCCTCGTTTTGAGATTGAGAGAAAAGGCAAACCCAACCTCGGGAAGTCATGAGCTACTGTACTGCTGCTGGTACCAAGGCTGGATAAATGGGAGGGTTGTGTCAGGAAGGGCATGTGCTGTAAAATCTGTGCCAAATCAAACATGTGGATCCTTCTGCTGTGGCGATCCCTTGGGAAATAAAGGATCAGCTGAATGTATTTTTTCTTTCTATTCACTAGAAATAAAATTCCAATTTTAAAATGATGCAAACATTTTTTAACCACTCTTAGCTGCCCAGTGTTCTAATCAGTAATTGTTTCCTTATTCATGGTGCATTGCTCATTTTTCTTGCTTATTAGAATCTGTTTTATAGTCCTAACAAAGTGCTTTTTTGTATAATTTCACACTCCTAGCAGAAAAAAAGCCTCTTTTTTTTCCAGTTATGAACATTTTTTCGAAGAACAGAAAACCTCTGTCTGCAGCAACATTTGAGGTTGTCATGCTGTTTTGAAGGTTAGACTTCATCCCTTGTCTTATGAACGTCAGAGAAGATGGCACAGACTGGAGTAAAGCCCCAGGGGATAAAGCATGACATCAAGCATTATATCTAAAAGCTGGTCAAACTGTTCCAGAAAAAGCAAAAAAAAAAAGAAAGAAAGAAAGAAAGAAAAAAAGAAAAAGAAAAGAAAAGCAAAAAAATCAGCAAACACTGCATGCAGCAAGAACTTTGGACGTGACTCAAAATAGCAGGCAACTTGCACAGTGCTCAGGACAGGCTGACAGCCAATTATCAACATCTTTGTCTCTACAGAATTCCTTTTTATATACATCCTCAATTCCAATTCTGGACTTGAAAAGGAGACCATTTTTCCAGAGAGTGATTTCCTCCAATATCTCATCTCCTAGTGTCTGTGTGTTTTAACAGGCAGGCAGGCACTCCCATGGGGTTACAGTCTTGCAAGTTTTCCAACTCCTGCCTACAAAGTGAGGAGGAATGCAGACCAGCTTGTGGCGACTGCTGTATGTGCAAGGACTGGAGATATTGCTCTGACCATTGCTGTGACATCTGCTGCCAGATGTGTATGGATGTGTGCACTGGCTTCTGTCCTGCAGACTGCAGCTATACCTTCTGTTATCTCTGCCTCAGATTGGTGCAGAACGGTCTTGGTTTTTTCCACCGAACAAACAGAAACATCACAGACACAGTAAGTCTAATGGTGATAATGTAACTATAATACTTCACACCTGTGCATTTACTCCAGCTACCTTAAATCTCAACAGCATGATAAGTGATTGTCTGACAAGACAAAAACAAGAAGAAAACAAGAAAAAGCTTCACCAGAGAAGCTCCTGTTAGCAAAGATTTTTTTTGTTTGCTAATTTTGGTAATGACAGGATGGGCCAGGAACGGCAGTTTTAACTGCAGTGTGTTTCTCATTTGAGACATTTTATCCACTTTGATCTCTACCTACCAAATGTACTCCAGAAAAGATCAGCTATTATCCCCTCAATCCCTCCATCCACACCACCAAAAAGCTGCTATGCTATCTAAAAATTATTATAAAAGAATGCAATGATTTGCAGATCATTTAAATCCAGTAAGTAATTGAGAATAGTGAAAAGAAATGGTATCAAATGTTGAAACAGAGAGTTTATTTTTGAAAAATCTGGGTTTGTTTTGAGTTTGGTGACACCAACGCATTTCAGAGAAGTTGAGACGGGGCATGTTTACCACTGTGTTGCATCACTCTTTTAATAACAGTCCGTGTTTGGGAACTGAGAAAACTAATAGCTGTAGTTATTAAAGAAAGCTGTTCTCCCATTCTTGCTTGATATAGCATTTCAGCGCTTCCACAGTTGGGGCTTCCTTTGTTGAATTTTTCCTTTCATAATGTGTACTCCAAACAGGCCTTTTTAACACTGTCTGTTTGGGATTGTTTTGCCGAGATAAGCAACAGCTTCTCTGACTAAGAAATTGTGTGGCAACACAAGTTGCTCTACAAATTTGGAATGTTTGATTGCTCAACTCTTCCTCTTAAACCCCCAAGGTTTTTATCTCTAGCAGACATTGCAACACCATTAGGTTGCCTGCAATGGGCTAAAATGACCTGTTTTTAGCATTAATCCACCTGTGACATGTTATACAAGCATTGTATCATTTCCATTTCCATGGCCAATGCCATAAAAAGGCCAGCATATTTTGAATTTAAATTACTTTTTCACGTAGGGGCCTGGTAGGTTTGGATAGCTTTTTCCTTTAACAAATGAAATTATTGTGAAACTGCATTTTGTATTTACTCAGGTTATTGTTCTCTAATGTTAAAATTTGATCTGAATCATGAAAAATGTAACAAATCTGAAAGTGTGACAAATATGCAAAAATAAACAAGAAATCAGGAAAGGCACAATTTCTTTTTCACACCACTGTATATGCACTGTGGAGACTACACATATCCTTCTCCATAGACGAGGTAATGTGTCAGAGAAAAATGGGTGGAAGAAAAAATCTTACCAAACAAGCTAGCATAAATTGTTGCAAATGGAAAGAGACATTAATGAAACAAGATGCTCAACTTGTGGAATTTGGCTGCTAGCAAGATCCTAACAACCTAAGTTGATATGCAATGAAAGTCTTTAGATGGATTGAATTATAAAAGTGATGAACTGGAGAGGTTTCTTTTTAATCGTGGTTGACTGAGAATTGGGAGGTATGGTGAGTCATCTGCTAATTGTAAGGTTGGCGGTTCAGTCCCTTCTCTTCAAGGCAATGTCAAATTGTCCTTGGGCAAGTTGAACCATATAATGCGCCTGATGCCCCCTTTCACTGTGTGAGTGTGTGTGTGTGATAAATAAACTGTTTGAAGGGCATGGAATAAGACTGTACAAATGGGTGAATCATGGTGTGAAAATGCTTTGAGTGGTCAATATTAAGTACTTTTCCATTTACCAATTTAGAACACTTTTTCAAGTGGGAAGGAACGGAGCGGGAGAATGATGGGAGATAGATCTGGGATGTGATTCATTCGTGCTCGAGGGGGAAATTAGGCATGCTATGCGAAGTGTTGGTCTCACACATGTAGCGTGTGAAAATCAAAAGTACACATAAAACAAAATGTAACAATAATAAAATGAAGACCACAGAGACCAGTACATGTTATTACAGTGGCAAAAAAAAACAAACAAACAAAAAAAAAGATGCCAAAGAAGAATTATTTGCCGTAAACTCTGAGACAAAATAGGCCAAGTTTAAAAATAGGTCGTTTAAGTTGGAGAACCATTGCTATAAACTGCAAGGCAAAACAGACTCAAAGGCTTGAATATGGTGTTGATTGATTATGGTGGTAAAACAGCAGTGGTAGGTCCATTGCAGGGACACCAACTTCATAAAAAAAATTGCTTTATGTTATAATTGAAGGGATTCATAAAGTAGTTCTCAAACAAAAACTATTTGGCTTTCATTGCACTGTACAGTTATGCCTAAATATTAATATCATTACACATTTCTCACAACAACTGATCAAACAACAATTATTCCTGATCGGTATACAAAATGAGTACTTCTTCATACTGATATTGTTTGTTTCCTACCTATTAAATACTGTAAATTTCAGCTTGCAAGCAATAAGAGGCTGACAGAATGAACTATCCATGAGTCTGACCCACAGTGGACCCCGAACAAAAACAGTGTGGTCAGTGAAATGTTGTTTTATGTTTGATTGACATGTGTGTATTGAAGAGAGTCCGACTGCTTACTTCCTCACCATCTGTTACACCAGGGCACAGGCTGCAGGTCTGGTGAAGACAGAAATAAAAAATACAGACACCTTGACAACAGGTGTAAAAGAAAACATTTACCGAGTGTTTGCATATGCATACATGTGTGGGGTTCATGCAATCATTTATGTAAGAGGACAAACAATGCCCCCCCCATTGTTTGTCCTCTTACAAATGACTTATTTTCTCAGTTGGATATTGAATAGCATCTATAAATCTTCAATAGGGATAAATAATGTAACATGATGCGTTAGACTGCCAGGAGTCTTACAAGTAGTGTTTTGTCTCCTTTTCTTTCTTTTACTTTTGAACAATAGCCCTGACAGTGAGCTTAGCATTATTGCTACCGTCATGTCTGAACAAAAGATCTTTGAACAAAACTGTTATTTTGTTCGGAGAGTTTTCCTCCTCCTGGGTCACACCTATGTGTTATCAGAGACTGTAATTTCGACTCATGTCACCTCATTTCTCTGCTGCAGATCATTTCACGTGGAGAGATTCATTTCTTTTGTGACTGGATGTTTGGTTTACTGAGCTTTTTTTTCTTCTTCAGTACAGTCAATACAAGCTTAGAGAGACAAACAGAATCCCTAACATCAACATAGCCTAAGTGTTGCATTTTTCACATGAGAGATAAACAGTAGAAATAGCCTCATATCTGCAGTATTACCCTTCTCTGCCTACTTCTGAGCACTTCTTAGATGTTGGCAAGATTGTTTTGCACTTTGAGGCAAACAAAACTATAATTTGGTTTCACACACTGTACAATCTGATATCTCTCAGAGAGATAAGGGTGCCTGAGGCCACCAGGTGCTGTTTGCTTCTGCTGAATTAGACCTTTTTTATTATCTTCCACAAAACTGCAAGTTTATGGAAATGTTTAGGAATTTGGAGTGAGCCATGTCGAGCAGCAAAAGAAGCCTAGAGTAAGGCCGTATGAGGAAAAACTAACACCAGAGAATATAATGGGCTGCATTGTGTCCCCAGCTTTACTCATTTTTTCTCTCATTTCCTCCTCCTCTCTGCCCCTCTGGATAAGGCGTACCATCTAGTTTAATCTTTAAACTTGCGTTTCCCTGCTGAAAGCTTTTGATATTTGTAAAATCTGCAATAACTTCTAATAGTCTAAAACATTTGAGAATGTAAGTCGGAATAAGCTAATGAGTTATGCATTAATATCATAAAGATGTTTAATTGCTGCAGAATAGCTCTAATCTGCCTTTGAGAAGATTCTTTTGTAAATTTCATTTCTTTTTCATTTTGATTGCCTGTCAGGAAAAGCAGAATTTTTTTAAAAAAAAAACTACCAATCTGAATTTCATTCAGTTTGGAGTAGAGTTGCAACATCGGCAAAGAAAGAACCGGTTAAATTTTTGTGTGGATCTGGATCGCTTTCTTTAAAACTGCAAAATACTCTTAGTGGAGGATTTCATGGTGCTGTTCTGTGCTCGGTCGAGCCGTCTTCTTCTTCTTCCTCTGTTTCTTTTTTCTTTTTTTAAAATCTTTTCCCAGGGAAAATGTATTTTCCTTGGGAAAAATTCTTTTCCCTGTGGTGAACTTTAAATATATTTTCATTTACAAAGAGTAGATTGTGGATGCACACCATGTTAGCAGTAATAGAAAGTGAGGTTGAACCCCCAGATGACTGAAGATCTACCTCAGAAATGTGGGTTTTTTCCTCCCACCTTTGCCGTCTTCCGTCTTCTTCCCTCTTTCTTATCTCTATGGGGCTGAGCACACCCCACCCCCTCCCTGTCTATGTTCTCGTCTCATGAATTGCATTGCTTTAACTGAAAGTCTTCTGGTTAGGAGTGGAGAAAGGCATTGTGTGCTGCTGTCAGTCAACTAGATTACAGCTCTAGAGGATCCTTATTGTTCACACTCCCAAAATAAGTAGATGGCTCCTAACTTTGCTGGCCAGATATATCTGAAGATGTCTGTTTTTTCCCAGCTTTGAAAGGTTGCGGAACAAAAAACTCAACATGAGAAACAGAATTAGATGAGTAAATCTGATTTTGATTCAACAAAGCTGTTATGAACAATTCCTCACATGCTTTGCAACCTCATACATGCACAGCTCCTCTAATCTAATGAGCAGAAGATAATTAGACACGTGTAATCTAAACCTGCAGACCTTTTCAGTTTTATTTGTTATCCGTCAAACAGTTGGTTCTCTGTTCACTTGTCAACACTCACTAAGCTTTCAGCTTAGCTGACCCCTCCTTGACTGAGAGATGCCTATTACTCCTGTGAGAACCCTTCATTCATCCTCAGTAGCACAGACGCACAAGGCTTACTGCCTGGAAAGGGATCTCAGCTGATAAGATTATTGCTCCTCATCTGTCCAAATCAAACCTTCTGCCCATCACAAAGCTCAGTTAAAATAAAAATAAATAAATAATAAGCCCCTTAAAGTACTGCCGTCCTCTTTTCACTCACAAAATTGTTTGGAGGGTTTGAGTCTGGACTTGCAGCTTTGAGCATTAGAAATTCTTCAGAGCACAGCGTCATCTGATAAATCTCCTATTATGATATGAAGTAAGTAGTGGCTTTAAAAGTTGAAAAAAGGGCCAGTGGCGTGTTTTCAAGCTCAGTTGTGAGAAAGTAGTGCATGGACCTTCTCTTTTTACCTTCCTGCTGGGCGCCAGGTTTTGAAATTCCATAGATTTACAGGTGAGACTTTCTGAAGATGGGCATGGGCAGCTGGTGGGGGGGCAATGAGGCTTTTTTTTTTTTACCCTGTTGAAATTGGATTTTATTTTTGTCCACTCCGAGACCTCCATCTTATCCTGCAACCCAGTCCTCCCACTCAATTTCCATCTCACCGTGTGAAAATTGGAGTGATATAAAGATGTGAGCTTCAGATTGAGAAGACAGTCAGCGATGGTAAAAAGGAGGGCAAGGGAATGGCAAAAGATGCAGACAGTGAGATATAGGGGAAAGCGTGAGATCGAGGCCAGACAAGGTAGCAGCACACAGATTTCTGGATTTCCAGAGCATAGCAGCAAATGTCTTGACCAGATTTTTTATGATAGCTTTTACTCAGGTGGGGAAACATACTCCCTGCCTGTTATCACACTCAAGGAAACAATTTCCTTTGAAACACGCACAACTAAAAGAAAATTAGCTGTGTATAAAAATATAAGAAATTAGCAGTCTATAAAAATTATTTACAAATCAGGTAAGTAGCAATTAGCCTGGCAAAACATGCATCTATTTTATTTATTTTTTGGCCACTTGAAATTCAAAACGTGGATGAAACAAAACACAGCCACCCCCCCCCCACACCCTTACTCCTACCCCTTCCCCCCGTCTTTTCATTTGGACAGAGACAGAGGGAGACACTTTCTCATTAATGTGACGGAGACATTGCTCATTTTGGATGCATAACACACTGTGATTTGATAACAGGGCGGTCAAACAAAATCGCTTTACTTCAAATGCATTCCCAATCCTGTTTTAACAATAGAAAGTATTTAACAGATTCACCAGCATGCTTAAAAAGAAGTAGGAATCATTAGCTTAAACTAAAGAGTGAAATCAATTAATAGAACTCAGCCGTAATAGTGTGGTGGGACGGTTTGTGTGCTGTTAGTTTGCATTCATAATGTATAGGCTGACAGCCCATTAGACACTATTAAAAGGAAATCAGATTCTGGCCTTCCTCCAAAGCCATTAGCTGGTGGGGTCAGCCTGAAGACAAACCGGTAATTGACCGATAGATTCAGGTAAATTGTTGGTCCCTGGGAGAAACAACAATTTTGTTAATTGCATTTTTAACATCGGATGAAGGGATTACAGGTGCATAATAGCAATGACAGTGCTGTAATGAACCCAGCAATTAGGCAGTACTATTACTTACATTTCTGTAAATGCATCTCCCCTTAGCTCTAATGCAAACATCTGAATCATGAAAGGCTATCATGGCAAATTCTGATTCTACATCTGAAGAAGTCAAGAGCCTTAAAGGGTGATGGGAATAAAGTGCATAGATGGTGCTTGGCAAATGATTTGTAAAGTAAAGAAGGAGTAGTTTTCAGTCTCGCATGAATGAACTGTCAGTTTGCTTAGCTAGCTATAAACTGAGTTTCACTGAATGGCAACAAAACCTCAGGAGCTAGCTGTCAGTCACACTAATGGACACTAACAGTAAGGTCAGTGCTTGGTATAGTGTATTATGTGTCTGTGTATGTGAAGAGTCTTTTTCTTTTCACAGTTGTCTGGCATTAACCTGTTAGGTATGAATGGATAAACATTCTTGACCATGATGTGGTCAAGCATCTTGTAAATTATTGGCAGGGATCAAGGGCCCATTAATCTGTCAGTGCAGACCTGAGCAATATTTGTAGTGCCAACGTGCATTTAAACCACAGTTTTCTCTGTGTTTAATTCACCTTTTGTTGCAAAAACTTCCATGAATAAGAATAACAACTGTAACAAAGTACAACTGATTGTTAACAGTGGTGTCTACATACATTAAGACACTACAGAAACGTGTTGCTTTCTTTCAGTCCTTGAGGTATACATATGTTGTGCACGCCCACTAAGTGCAGGCAGGGATTTTTCACATTGTGTTCCGTGAATTGTTGGCTCGGTGCTGCATGACTGAGTAGGAACTTGATCTCACATTAACATGCAGGCTTGAATTTGATCAATGCAAGAGAACCTAAGTAGCAGCTAAATAATTATCGCAGGCAAATCTGATTTGCTTGAGGGCTTCATGTCCTGACTCCATAAAGCCTGAGCCTCAACTCTCTGACCTTCTGTAGACAGACCCTCCTGGTCAAACATGGGTTAGCTGCCTGGTTGACAGGGAGGAGAAGGTGGGGGATGTAGACCCCTGCGCCCTGCAGGTATGACTTTCGACAGTGGAAGCGACCTACTGCTTGGTTACAGTGATGAACGACTTTGCCTACCCTCTGATAATTGCTCACTCAGGGGCAGAGAGAGGTCCATTAATCAAAATGAGCTGAGGTACTGCAGCTCTCCTCCACCTATGGCACACCTCAGCATGCCTCAACAGCCTCCGGGGAAGACCTGGAGGCATCGTCTTCAAAGGAGTTAAGGTCAGGATGGTGTCATTCTGCGATGACAGCCATTGCCTGGGCCTGATGGTGTACAATTTAACATAATGAACAGAGCAGTCATGAGAGGAACAGAGGAGGGGTCCCATTAAGTGATTTTCAATCGGAAGAGCCTGTCAGCCTTAACTTGAAACACGTTGCTCCTGTGGGATTGTAACATACTGACTATGTCAACAAAGAAAGGGACAGGCTGGGTGGGGTGGATGGGGCAGCCTTTTTCCTAGCATGACAAATTGAGGAAATACAGTGAAAGTAAAGGTCTGTGATTGAGTTTTTGCAATAATAGATTAGCTGGGATGTCTGTTTTGCGATTTGTTTTTTCTTCTCATAAACAAAGAAATGGATACAGCCTAATCGGTTTTCCTTAAGACTCAAATCTATTACTACTGTAAAGGGACATCTTTGCTCCCTAACTCAGATTGATGGGAATTGATTTATCTTATTTTTGGGGGTATTTTGACTGTAATTCAGCTGTTTGTGCAAGAAGTAAACAACCTACACAGATTCAAATTGTCAAGCTTTGATTTTACTCTTACTTTTCTTGGACCCTTCTCTATAGGCTTTGGGTCCTAGAGTACACAGTATTATATCAGGTTCCTTTTTGCTGTCAGTACTGCAAATCAACGCAAAACAAGTTGGCTTGGCTATTGAAGTTACTTTTCAGTTAAGGGCAATATGTTCTGTAACAGAGTTAAAAATACATCTTATCAGCAAACTTCAACTAGCTCTTAAGATGTTTTCAGCTATAACATAGGGTGCATGAGCCTGTTTACAAATGTCATATTTTATATTCTTTATTTTTAATCATTCATTTCAGTAAACATCATTTGCACTTCTAACTCTAAAGTTCTATGCTGACTTGTAAAGATTGTTATGAGAGGGTAGTGTTTTTGTATGCATCATATTTATATCTTATCAGCAGGCCTTGGCTTTGCCCTGTAGGATTTTGTTTATGCACAGTACAAAACCACTATAACCTTAATCGTGACCTCAACCTTGCATCTTTATCAATAATAAAACGATGATGCATCCGGAAAAAATAAATAAATTAATAAAAAATATTTTTGGCCGATCTGCAAACTGTTCTTCGAAATAATTGCTTTTGTTACATGTGCTGAGCGGATGTAGCAAAAATAATAAAACATCTCTTGAAGGTCAAGATTATAATTAATGTCATTAAGTTGAGGATGAATTAAAATGCCATTTTAATGAACAGAATTTACTGAGTCTAACTCAGGCCAGTAAGGTTAGACAGACTAAGGTTAAAAGAGCTCATTTTCCCAAATAAATTCTAAGTAGAAAAAAAAATAGATGTTTCTAGCTGTGGTCAGTTGTTATAGCTGCATTGATCTGACCATTGCATGATCAATATCTCATAAGTGGCTACCAATATTTTTATAATACTGTATCAAGTCAAGTGAAAATGTGAAAATAAAGAAGTCACTTAAAGTGATAAACACACAGAAAATCATCACCTGGGTCTGAGGCTGCCCTTGGCTTTATGGATCTTGAAAGTGAATTTCAGCCAATGATTAGCTGCCAGTCCCAACAGCTTTACTGTTTTGGTTCAGTACTCCGCTTATAGCACTGTTTTTGACCACAGCAGGCTGTGAGTTTTCATCAAGCTAGTTCTGATAAACTCACAGTGCACATTTCTACTGCAGAACCAAGCAATTAAAGATCTGTTAGTGAACATAGTGGAACATTTAGCAACTGAGCTGTCAGATACTTTCTCCAGGAGCTAAAATAATGAATATTGGATTTAGAAACACACTCTAAATAAAAAATAATATTGCCACTGTTGACTGTATAAATAAGCAACTTTGCCATACTTGCTGGAAGGGCAGTTTTATGTCAATGTCAGTGTTTGCAAGTTTTTCCACTGCCCTCAAGTGGCTGAAACCTGTTTTTATGTATTTAACAAAAGGGTAACAATTTCTTCCAGTTCTGACTGATAACTCCAGAATTTATAGTGTAATGTGTTGTCATAGATCATGAATGAAAGTTGAGGTCAGCAGGGGCTAAGGTGAGGAGCAGATTATGGACCATTTCTTACCTCAAAGGCAGCCACACAACCTGTGTCCCAGTACTTACCATTAACATCAGTGTGAGCCAGATCTTATTATTTTACAATGACAGTGTGCTATGCAAATTATTGGAACTATGTAAATCAGTTAGGATGGCATGGTGTTGCAGTGGTTAGTGCTATCACCTCAGAGCAAGAAGGTTCTGGATTCAAATGTCTTGCTTGGTCTGGGTCTTTCTATTGCTTGTTTCCATGTTCCTCTTGTGCCTGCATGGGTTTACTGTGAGTGCTCCAGGTTAATCTGTGCTTCTAAATCAGCCATTGGTGTGAAAAGTGTGTCACTTTTTTAGCTTTGTGATAAGTGAAAATGGAACAGAAAACTGTGCAAAAAAAAAAAGTACTGTGTGTTTATGTCACAGTGAAAATAAAAAACAGAGCCAAGGCCAAGGCTGCTGTATGGTAACAGTGATTGCAGGAGGTTGTGGAAAATTACCAACTGTAAAAAACCTTATTCTCAAATTAATTTTTTAATACAAATATATAACCAAATATCTCAAGAACACTCTCCAGAAGATAGGTGTATCAAGTTTACAATCAAGAGACGCCTTCATAAATAGGAATGGTTTACAACAAGGTGCAAACCACTGGTTACAGTCAAGAAGAGTAAGGCCAGATTAGATTTCATCAGAAAACATCTAAAAGAGTTGGCATAGATCTGAATTTTTTTTAAAATATTTCTTTGGAAACCAAGATAAACTCATACCAGAATAATGTGAAGAGAGAAATACAGAGGAAAGAAATAATCTAATCTGAAGCAGACCATATTATCTGTCAAACATGGTGGAGGCAATGTTATGGCATGGGCATGTATGGCTGCCAGTGGAACTGGGTCACTAGTGTTTATCGATGATGTGACTGCTGAGAGAGGAAGCGGGATGAATTGTGAAGTGCACGGGGCTATACTTTCTGCTCAGATTCAGCCAAATGCTGCAAAACTAACAGTTCAGACAGCTCTTCACAGTTCAAATGGATAATGAACCAAAGCATCATGTGAAAACAACTCCAAGAATTTCTCAAGGCAGAGAAGTAGGATATTTTTCAGTATCACCTAATCTCAATCCAACAGAGCATGCTATTCAGTTACTGAAGACCAAACTGAATTCATAAACAAGCAGCAACTATAGGTGGCTGCAGTAAAGGCTAAGCAGAACATCTCAAGTTACAAAACACAGGACTTGTCCATGTTTTTAGATGTTAGGCAGCCACTGATGTTCATCCAAGTAATAATTTTTAATATAAGGATTGTTTTTATGTTTGCTCACTTACTTTTGAACCTCAGAAATGTAGCTCTGTGTATTAAAATGGCTGTAATTGCTAAGCAATTCATGCAAAAATTTTGTAAAGCCTCTTGAATTAAAGGTGAAAGTCTGCATTTTAGTGATATCAGCAGTGATGGATGGAGCTTCCTTGGAAGGACATCTGGATGTGATGTAAGCTGATACAGAGGAAAGGCGTGGGGGTTTGGTTTTGTCTTAAGAATTTTGCTGACTTTTTACAGTCAGACTAATTTGATGTTGCTTAATTATTGAACTTTGCTTGCATATTTGTGTTAAGATTGCGATTATCTAAAGTAATTGTACTCACTGACTCTCACTGAGCTACCCCCAGCTTCCTCCTTCCCCAAATGTGTTTTTAGATGGTTATGAATTAGTCCACATCACACAGCTGGTCATTAAATCTCACTATAAACCATCTCCATCATTTCTCCACAATTTGCAGGCAGCCCCACCTTTGGCAGAGTCCATTTTATTTGCTGTGTGTGTAACTGCTGCCTTGTCCTGTCCCTGTGTGTGTGTGTGTGTGTGTGTGTGTGTGTGTGTGTGTGTGTGTGCACTTATGACTATAAAGAGAGGCATGAGAGGGAGCCTTGGCATCATGGACTCACATTATTGTCCTTACATCATATAGCTTATAGAGGTTTATTTTGGCATTAGTTCTGCTCATCACATTAGACTGGACATCAGCAAGGTGATTGGGACCTACAGAGTAAACAACCAGTAATGAATGCTGAGAGAAATATATGGCATGAAAACTTTCATTAAAACAAAAGTCATCCCCCAGCAGTGTACTCAGTCAATCCATTTTACAGGTGTAAATATGGAAGAATTGTGCTCTCCCTCACACCGCAGCTCATCTTTCAGACAGTTGCATGAATTAATAGCAGACTGGGGGCTCATAGTGCCACCTCTCTCTTCACTCACTATGGAGACAGGTACTGTGGGGCTGCCAGCACTCCAGGTTTCAGCTGTCTTGCCCACAGGTCATATTCAAGAGACTTCAACCAGGCATGTCCATTCAGCCTTTGAAATCATTAAAGCTCTGTTCATTCAGCGTGGAAAAGAAGAAACCAAATCATTACCTTCTCAGCATGTAATTAATTTCATTGTTAGAAAGAAAGGAAGACCCACCTTTTAAGGCTCTAAATACCCCTTTTTATTTCACTTTGGCCACAGATGCAATAATTCCTTTCAACAGTGTTCAGCCTTATATATTTTGTTTAATACTCTGTTTGATGCTCAGTGGCATGCCACAGCAATATAGTGATTGATCTTTTAGTTGTATACCAGATATACCACTGTTGCCTCTCTGTCAGGCACCAGTACCTTAACTGCATGTACAGACAGAACCTGAGAATTAGTCAAGAAGAGTGATGATGTGTTCAAGGTGAAAACTAACTCCTTAGCATTTGCTCATCTGTCTTTCTTCTCTCATTCACAGGACACTGGTGCTCCATGAAAGCCTGTTCTGCACTGCCAAAAAACAGTCCTGTTGTTTAAAACTAATGAAGACCCAGCAGGCTCAACTGTCCTCAAGCTGTAATAAAGTACTTGGTAACACTTTCTGATGCACTTCCTCTGTGCTGCACAAGGGCAAGTGTTCAGTGTAATGAATAGTATAAACCTCTTTTTATTCACGGACAAATGCAATGCATTAGAAAACACCAAGTGGAAGGAGTTTGCTGGTGTTGTTGTAAACATAGAATTATTTTTATTTGCCTTAAAAAAAATCTGACTTGCTCTTGTTAAATAAAATAGGTCTCTGAATTAGTTTGCCTGTGTAGAAGAAACCAATAAACACAGTAAATATAATACAAGTGCCGTAATGTATATGACTAAAATGTATATCAGGCATAAAGAAAAAGCAAAAGCAAATATCTACAGCATGTAATAAGAGGCTAGATGTGCTGAAGAGTGAGGGAAGTAGCTGTGTATCAGTGAGGAACATGGAATGGTTATCATTACATGCTCCTCTTATACGCCACTGGCCGTGGATCTGGTCCCTGCAGCTGTAGATATGCACACACATGCGCGCGCGCGTGCACACACACACACACGCACATGCACATGTGCACATGCACACACGCACACACACACATACACACACACACACACACCTGTGCACAAGTGCACATAAACAAGAAAAATTGATTACCACCTCTTCCTGATTGCAGCCGCTCTGTCTTCTAAATCTAAATTGCAACTCCAGACACAAAAGCAGCCCGTGTACCTGAAGCACACTAAATCAATCTCCCCCACTCTCCTGCTCCTGCACTGCCAAATAAAAAGTACAACCTTTCCAGGGAAGTGCAAAGCCTCAGAATGCAAAATGTGTCATGTAGTGTAAAATATGCTGCTTGCATTCTATGACCTTGTGCTTTAAGGGCAGAGACCTTAAGTTTTCATATTCAAGACTAATAGATTTCCCTAAGAGAGCCAAGATGCAATATCTAGATGAGACTTCAAGATATGCAGAGAGATTAGAGAGACAGCTTTCACCAAATGTTTTATGTCTATTGTCCTAGGATAGCTGATAAGTTCAACTTTGGCTTCATATATTCTAACCACATCCCAAAAATAATCGGGCATAATTCGATCAGTAGCCCTATCTGTGTAATTACCCACTGACTTTAAATGCTATTAATTTGAATTCTAAGCTTTTCAAGTGATGCAATACAATGCATTTTAAACAAAGACAAAACTTCTTTAAATTCAGTGATTAAACTCATTATCATATCAGCAGTTTTGAGAGCACAGACCCACTATGGAATAATTTAGACCCGCATGCCAGGCTTGTGGTACAGACACAGAAGCTACACCACTGCTGCCACCCCCACCACCCTTCTCATTATGTCTACCTGACATCTGCCCTCATTCACACCTGCACTGCAACACTTTCTCTTCACTGGCTTGCCAGTAACATTTGTCACATGTATCACAACCTATCCTTTAATGCATCCTTATCAGTCACTCAGACAAGGCACTTAACATGAGAATGAATCTGAGACCTTGCCCTTAGCAGGGGCCATTATGTGTAATGGTTGTCAGCTGTTTGGAATGCATCCCTATGTTCTGCTGAAATGATTTGTATCCTTGCCAAGTTTAGCATTTGAGTGTAAGCATGAACAGTCGCATCTTATTAAATAGTGGCTACTGAAGTGGCCATCTCAGTGGATATCTATGTTGTTTACTAGTCCTAAAGAATATTTTATATGAAACAACTCTACAAGTTGTCACTGACAGAAAGAGAATATGATTATCTGTTATAGCCCTCTAAAGTTGCCCTTGCATGAAGTTGGATCAGTTCCTTCTTGGAGATGGCTCATTACTAGCATCAACAAAGACAGTGCTTCTAGAAATCTTACAGCACTTCCTTCATTAAAATGGCAATTTGGCAACAAGTGGGAGACATGTTCTCAGAAACCTCTTTAAATGAACCAAAAGTGCTTACAAAGTGTCCTAGAAAGTAAGGAGTAAAAATGGTGGCAGACCCACGCATGTATCACTGTATTATGAAGTCAATTTGAGAAACAATTTCCATACAAAACAAAGTAAAAAAAAAACCCTGAAGAGTAAGGAGCTATGTGTAATGAATTTAGATGGATAAATCTAAATACTGGGGCCACTTGATATGCAGCATCAGGCAGACACACATCAGTTATGCAGACGATAATTATGAACTTAAGCATATTAAATTCTTAGAAATTCATGGCTTGGAGCAGATAATCTCTCTCTCCACCAAATGTTATGTAGCACTGATAATAGGCAGATGACCATCAGTTCACGGCTATACGCTTAAGGTGTGCAGTGAGTGTGGCTGAGATGAACAGCAGCATAAACTATGGGACAGGAGCTCAACAGTTAAGATGTAATTATGATATGAATGAGAGTAGAGCGAGCTATCCCATATTGCGTTTGAATTGAAATATTTCTCCAGAGCTTAACTGAATAGGGACTGTATGGAGAACAAGGTAAAGGTGATGCAAGAGTGACAAGAGACATGCTGAGTTTGAAGCTGATATTCAAGGAAGTAATTATGCATGCAAGAAGACCGATATTCCTTTAGTCAAAATAAGCACAGACAAGAGACATCAGTTATTCTGGCGGAAATGAGCAAGTCCCCGCTTCACAGCGATACGAATTAAAAGCCAAAATACTGATAAACTCAGTAAGTGCTATAGAATAAGCATATTAAGTAGGCAAATATAAATGCTGAGGGAAACCATCAAAACCAAAAGCCTCTCCAGAAGCAGATCTGCATGAGAGCAATAACAACCACAAAGATTCAGTCATCTTTTCTAATCCTGCTTTTAACACAAGCATGTATATGTTACAGGTACCGGGTCACGGCGCCTGTGAGCAGCTTTACAGATAGCTGAAATAATGAAAAATAAAAGGATGACACGGGAGAAGCGGCTTGTCGTCTCTGATTCCTCCTCAGCTATATTTATTAACACATCACATTATCAACTGTTAACACTGTCCATTTTAGATCAGCATTATCTTGCTGTACACACACATATATAATGTCTCTTTAGACATGTTTCAGTGTCCATAAATCACACAGCTTCATCAAACAATAACTTTTTGTCACAATATCTCCTTCATGTCTGTTTCCCATTTCACATTGGTTAGTACTGTACTTTAAATGTACCTTTAGAAAAATACCATGAGGTATTCCTGGACTCCATGTTAAACAGTAGAATGTCAATAAGCACAAACTTTTAAACATATTGATTAATTTATCCATTTTACTCTTATCACTTCTCCCTTTAACCATTTCTCTTATCAGTTTTTAATCTATTTAAACTAGTACAAACATATAAACATGAAATACATTCAAAACCTTTCCACTTAATATGTAAGACAGCGAGAATGAAAGAGCATTAGCTCACACAGGCTTTCAGTGGTTAGCTACCTGCTAGCAAAATGGCGCACACCGCGGCCACTTTCACTCTCGGTGAGTGTCGGATCTCATAACAAAGAATAACGCTTCTTACTGCTCATTAACACCTTCGTTCTGAACTCGACTTCATCTACAAACATTAACTAACAGTTACAAACATTTTCCTTATAGTTTCATACACTACATACCTGAAATAATGAAAAATAAAAGGATGACACGGGAGAAGCGGCTTGTCGTCTCTGATTCCTCCTCAGCTATGAGGGGAATGCACGAGCTGCAAGCATACCACTATCTCACAGTGCCTCCTACTGGTGGGAGCGGAGTAACTGCATATACACTCAATATCTAAAACAGTGTGAACCAAAAATTGAC